>SJYT01065954.1:0-34075 GCA_006410635.1 Cephalophus harveyi | reverse complement strand
ACAGGGAGGCCTGGCGTGCTGCGATTCATGGGGTCGCAAAGAGTCGGACACGACTGAGCGACTGAGCTGACTGACTATATTTTTTCCCTTAGAATGATATATATAATATATAATACAGTTTAAGTGAAACTTTGTTAGAAATAGAAACACGGTTATTCTAAATGCTCAGACTCAACATTCATTCACTATCCATTACTTAAAATGTACAGCAACATTATTGCTATAGTAGAGTCTTTGTTCTGTCATGCCTTTGTTGTAAGGAGATATTACTGTCTTGAAATAGTGGAACCTGAAGAAACAGACAGGAATATAAGAAGTATCTTTTAGAGTCAAAAAATGTTTTATAAAGCTTTGTAGTGTTTGTATTTTGTTTCAAGATCTTAAAGTTTTGACTTACTCTGTTTAGGACTCATTGATATAAAGCATGTAAATGGAGAGGGTAGATTCATTTGGATTTGAATTTCAAATTGTTTGGTTTATTTGATTAAAAAAAGTCTTATTTTTTAAATGAATTATATGATTTCTGTAATTAGAATTCTCTTTTATTGAGATTCTGTTATATTGAAACAAGCTTACCTTTTTTCTTCAGCTGTTTTATTGAGGTGCAATTTATAAAATGTACCAGTGTAACTGGACGCTTTGAGTTTTGACAGCTGTAATGTATTCCCACCAAAATAGGTCTCTGTAGTTGGTGTCCCCACTGTTCCCTGGCCTGCTTTTTTCATGAACTATAACTTTGTCTTTTTTAAAAAGCCAGTTTTCTTGAGGTAGCTTATATACAATGCATATACTTAATCCTTTCATTAATAGTTTCCCTGGCACCAAAATGCTTACTTTGTAATTTCTGCCTCATTACTAAAATATTGCTTTGCTTTGAGATAGGGAGTGGTGTAGGGTGATACAGGTCTTGGAGAAGAGCTTTGATTCCATCTAGTCATAACTTTATGGAGTGCAGGAGGAGAACAGGGTGACAGAGGATGAGATGGTTGAATGGCATCATCAACTCAGTGGACATGAATTTAAGCAAACTCTGGGAGATAGCGAAGGACAGGGTAGCCTGATGTGCTGCAGTCCATGGGGTCGCAAAGAGTTGGACACGACTGAGTAGCTGAACAACGTAAGTGTATGTGTAATTTGTTAGTAAATTCACAGTTAAGAACATATTGCAGTACCTTTTATAGCTAGAATGTTTTATTAACAATCATTATTAAAGTATGACAACTTTATTTTGAATCTTTAACAACCAGTATGTGCTGGAAGCTTGGACTTTGGGAATCATATGCTAGGTATGATGCTAAAAATGATTAGGTATTATTTTACTTCTTAAGTTTATGACTAGGATTAAAATTATGCACAGTACTTCTAAAATCTACAGTAGAAAGTAATCAGAGACCTTAAATACTTGAACAGGTTTTAGGTACTTGAAACTTATTTTTTCCAAATGTTCAATTCCTTTGTCTATATTTTTGAAAAGTGAAAATTAGTAGCTCATCTGTGTCCAACTCTCTGTGATCCCATGGACTGTATGTAGTCCGCCAGGCTCCTCTGTCCAGGGAATTCTCCAGGCAAAAGAGTACTGAAGTGTGTTGCTATTTTCTTCTCCAGGGGATCTTCCTGACCCAGGGATTGAACCCAGGTCTCCTGCATTGCAGGCAGATTCTTTACCATTTGAGCCACAAGGGAAGTACTGCATTTTCCTAGGGAGGATGAGATACAAAACTGATACTCCTAAGCAGGGGTCCCCAACCTTTTTGGCACCAGGGGCCTGTTTGATTGAAGGTAATTTTTCCACTGATGGGATCAGGGGATGCTTTCAGGATGATTCAACTGTAGCAGTGGGGTGCAGCTGTAAATACAGATGAGGTTTCACCCACTTACCCACCACTCACCTCTTGCTCTGCAGCCTAGTTCTAACAGGCCATGATACTGGTACCAGTCTGTGGCCCCATGGGTTGGGGACCCCTAAAGAGTAGTAGTTCTTCAAAATTAGATCACAGTGCTGAGTCTAAATAAAGCCTTCTATCGTGTGATGACAAAATAGGTTGGGAAAATTGGAGATTTTCTTTGTGTTGTAAACTGTTAAAATCACTCCAAAAATGGAAAAAATTGCAACTGTCTTACAGAAGGTTGAAGTCCAGTAGTCCAGGAGTAGTAATGACATATAACTATTAAAACTGAGTAGTAGATGCTATAATCATAATAGGTTAAGGGTGGTTGAGAATACAGAGTCAAACTATCTGAAATAATAGGAAAGGCTTCACTGAGACAGAGATGTTTGAGCTATGTCAGGATAAGTAATTTGTCTATAAAGAAACAGTACTCAAAGTTTCCTTTTTTTCTTTTGGTCCTTGTTCTACCAAAATATTTTACCATGGTAAAATATGAATGACGATCTATCATTTTAGCTTTTTAACTGTACAATTCTGTGACATTAAACTTATCTACATTGTTATTCAACCATCATCACATCTATCTCCAGAACTTCATCTTATCCAGCTCTGTACCTAGTAGATTCTAACACATCATTCTCCTATCTTCCTAGCTCCCTGATAACCATGACTCCACTTTCTGTCTCTATGAGTTTACCTACTATAGGTAGCTTTCCTATTGTAAAGGGTTAGCCCACTAGCCCAACATGTAGTTGGTATTCAGTACCTTTCTAAATTAATGGCAGTTAGCAATTGAAACACATTGCTTATGCCAGTGGGTTGCCTATATTTCTTGAGTGAACTCTTATTTCTAATTATTGTTCCAGTAACCTTATTTTTTAATTTTTTACAATAACCTTATTAGTTTATATGGAAACTTTTGTTTTCTCAAGTATTTTTCCCAGTTTTATAATTGATCATGTAATATTGTATTAGTTTAAAGTTTACAGCATAAAGATTTGATATTTGTATATATTGTGAAATGCTTACTACAATAAGTTTACTTGATGTTCATCACCTGACATGGTTAAAAAGTTTTTTCTTGTGATGATTAAGTATTTTTTATTTAATTTTTTCATGTACTTTACTTTCCTTTTTAGACTGAATCTGGATATGGATCTGAATCCAGCTTGCGTCGACATGGCTCAATGGTGTCACTGGTATCCGGAGCAAGTGGCTATTCTGCAACATCCACCTCCTCGTTCAAGGTTTGTAATTATGAATGCTTTAAGTTAAGGCAGCATAAATTGAGTTTAGTACTAAATGTTTTGAGCAGAACTTATTTAATAGTTTTTTGAAAAAAAACTTTCATAATTTTTCATCACAATGTTAATTTGAAAATATTAAATATTAGCAAGTTGTCAGGCTTATTTTGTCTCATTTCCTTCAGGCTTATCATTGTCAAACAATTAATTAGTTTCAAGTCTTTCCCTGGAAATACTACATTGAACTTGACAACTCTTGCTACCCCATGTCCTCAGTAGTAAGATTTAGACCTTAAATTAAAAGATGATAAAATCCCATGGGACTAAGTAAATTTTAGTTTTGTTAACTTGGATTCCATCCCCCCATTTTCTCTGTTACAGAAGGGCCACAGTTTACGTGAGAAACTGGCTGAAATGGAAACCTTTAGAGATATACTGTGTAGACAAGTTGATACTCTACAGAAGTTCTTTGATGCCTGTGCTGATGCTGTCTCCAAGGATGAATTTCAAAGGGATAAAGGTTAATTAGGCTATTACCACTATTTTTACTTGGAGAATGAATGGATTTAAAGCCTCTTGATCTTAAAGGGTAATGTCTTTAAGTGATGAAGGTAATTATAGTCACTTGTGCTACACATCGCTAATGTCACAGATTTCAGTGTCCACGTAACTTGTGTACTTTAATAGCACCTTAATTAATCTGATCACCTATACCAGATATCATTGAAGATTTTAAAATGATTTTTGAACTCTTTATTTTATTAAAACATGTAATATCATCTTGATAATATGGAGCATGTCACATGATTATGTCTAATAAATTGTACCCTATGGCAAGTCATAGGAGACAAGCATATGTTTATGTTAAATCCTCCACATCGGGAATCAGTCAGTCTCTTTTCCCTCCCTCTTCCTCTTCTTCCTCTCCCTCTTTCCTCTCTTTCTCTTCCTCTGTCTTCCTTCCTTTCCTCTGCCCTTTTTCTCATAGAGGAAGAAGTCTGGGTAATGGAATGGAATAATCATGGAATGACATGTACATATATAAGTAATTTCTAGGGCGGTTTTTTCCTTTAAGAGTTAAGGGAGAGAGCGATGATATTTAGTTAACCTGTAATATGAATTCTAAAGATACTTTTCATTTGTTACTGCTGAATATTACTGGTGGAGTATTTGTTCTTCAGTTTTTCTCTTAATCTGCTATATAGGAAAAAATGAACTACTCATAACAGTATTACTAAATAGTGCTAAGTTCATTCCCAGTATGACTAGGTTGCCTGACATGGTTTTGTTTTTTGGTATTATTAAATGTGTTATGTGGGTTTATATTCTTTCTGTTAACTTGCCTGCAAGATGGCCGAGTAGAACATGAGCTCATCCCTTCTTACATATTCTTTTCCTATTCTCTGTTCTTTTTTCCCTTTCTCTACCTTCTTTTGGATTGAATATTTTTTATAATTCTATTTTTTTATCTCCTTTGTGGACTTTTTGTTAAATTTATTACAGTGGCTACTTCAGGGTTTGTAGTATATACATTTAAATTATTACAGTCTACCTTCGAGTAATATACCACTTTTTTTATTGTGTAAAAACCTAGAATAATGTATTTCCATCTCTCCCCACTACTAAGGCAAAGCAGCTCAGCATTCTCTAGCCAGTTCCCTATGTACTGTCCCAGGTCTGTGTTGTAGGGACAGACACTTCGCCTGCTCCACATAGACTTCGGGTCCTTTTCCCTGGAATCCTTTCAGATGGTTCTTTCTATAACCTCTGTAGTTCCTCAGCTTATATGTGCTATCAATACTCTACCCAAGACTCTCAGTGGGACCTTCTGTCCCTCTCCAGAGTTCTGTCTCTGTACAGTACAGCTCTCTTCTCCCAAGTACTCAGCCTTCTGAACTCTAGTGACCTTTGTCTATCTGGATTTTCAGCTCCATTTTCCCACCTCAGAGAGTACCAGGCTCCTCCTGAGTTCCTCCTTACTCTGCAGCTTGGAAACCCTCACCGCAATAGTCTGGACCAGTCACAGGGCTCACAGCATTTGTTCCCCAACCCTTAGGGATCACTGTCCTTTGTTGCCTGATAGCCAGTGTCTTGAAAACCATTGTTTCATATATTTTGTCTAATTTTTTAATTTCACGCTAGAGGGTAAATTCTCCCCTTGTTGTTCCATCTTTGAAGCAGAAGCCCATATTCCTCTTAAAATACTTAATTTTATCTAAAGTAGACTTGAAATTCTTCATATTTCATACACTTTAAGTTTTTGGCTCTTTAATGTTTATTTCTCTAAAAAATAAAGACGGTTGAACTTTTATTTCTCATTAATTAAATAAAGTATACTTATTTTTCTGTCAAATTAGATCTTACATATCAGCTTTCATTTGCTTGCAGACAGCAAGCAAACTGTCCTTTAAAACAAGGTAGATACAGATTTGAATTCTTCTAAATTTTTAAATGGTCCACATCATACATAGCATTTTAAGGATGAAAGTGATGGTGGAAGGAGCAGAAATTAGCATGCATTCACAACCAAGTTGTGTAGAAGATTTGAAAAATACCTTTAAACACTCTTAATGTTTGACTATATAGCAACAGTGATGTGTGTGTGCTCTGTCATGTCTGACTCTTAGTGATTCCATGGAACGTGGCTGCCAGGCTCCTCTGTCCGTGGAATTTCCTAGGCAAGACTGTTGGAGTGGGTTGCCATTTCCTTCTCCAGGGGATCTTCCTGACCCAGGGATCAAACCCACATCTCTTGCAACTCCTGCATTGCCAGTGAATTCTGTACCACTAGCTCCACACAAAGGCAGTGGCACCCCACTCCAGTACTCTTGCCTGGAGAATCCCATGGACGGAGGAGACTGGTAGGCTGCAGTCCATGGGGTCACTAAGAGTCAGACACAGCTGAATGACTTCCCTTTCCCTTTTTACTTGCATGCATTGGAGAAGGAAATGGCAACCCACTCCAGTATTCTTGCCTGGAGAATCCCAGGGACAGAGGAGCCTGGTGGGCTGCTGTCTATGGGGTCTCACAGAGTTGGCCACGACTGAAACGACTTAGCAGCGGAAAGTGCAACAGTGAGAGACTAATGTATTAGTTTGCTAAGGCTGTCGTCACCCAAGTACTCCATCACCTGTGGCTTAAACAGCAGAAATTTATTTCTCCACAGTCTGGAAGCTAAAAATGTGAGATCACGATTTTGGCAAGTTTGATTTCTTCTGAAACCATGAGGGTCATGAGGGAAGGATCTGTTCTAGACTTCTTTCCTTGCCTTGTGGATGAGCATCTGCTCCACATGTCTTCACGTTATCTTCCTTCGTAAGTGTCCATGTCCAAACTTCCTTTTCCTACAAGGACACTGGTCATCTTTGATATATTGACTGGGCCCATTGTCATGACCTCATTTTAACTTGATTACCTCTGTGAAGACCGTGTCTCCAAATACAGTCATAGTTTGGAGTATAGGAAGGTTAGGACGTCAACATATGAATTTAGTTGTGGCACAGTTCAACCATAACAACTAATTTCCCTATAAATGGCTATTTTGCAAAATTTTATTTTTAAGAGTACGTGCTGGGTAAAGCTGAAATAAGAACATGGAATAAGAACACTAAACGCCTTAGTTTCTTGCCTCAACTATACATCAGAATTGCCAACCTAAGGATCTCTGTAGGTGTAGTAATACTTTCACTAAATTACCAAGATTAAATTATCTGTGACTTTAAGTAATTTTTAGAATCACACACTTCTTTCATTGTGTGTCACTGAAATGGTAATAGCAAGCTCTCATTTTAAGTGTTCAGTGTTTTTATTTAAAACATTTTATTATAATTGCTAGTAAGACTGAATGCCTGCCGCCACCCCCTTACCCCCCACCCCCCTTAGGAGCCTGGTAGGCTGCAGTCCACGGGGTCGCGAAGAATTGGAGACGACTGAGCAACTTCACGTTCACTTTTCACTTTCATGCTTTGGAGAAGGAAATAGCAACCTACTCCAGTGTTCTTGACTTGAGAACCCCATAAAAGAGGAGTTTGGTGGGCTACAGTCCATAGAGTTGCAGAGTCAGACAGGACTGAAGCAACTTAACGCACACACAAAAACAAGACATATATTCATATTGAAAATAAAGGTTCTGATCTTATTTTTCTGTTATTAGTTTGATGACTTGAAATAAATTACTTATCAATTTCTGCACATCTCTTTCCTCTGTAACATGGATGTTGTTACACAAGTACATGATTGTGAGATTTAAATTAGAATATGTATGTTAGCACTGTGCTTAGTAGCAAAAAATCAATAATAGCTGCTGTTATTAATATGGTTAATTTGGATAATTGCAGGGATGATGAAAGCAGGAATGTATAAGATCCAAAGATGGAATTTAGCATAATAGATAATGAATTGGTGAGGGAGAGACTGGTCTGATAGGGATGGGAGATTTGTATTAGGACAGTGTTTCAAACCATGTCAGACATCCCTTAAAGGTGCTTCAGTATGGACAAGGAGTCCTTAGTTGGGAAGGGAAGGGGGAAGGCCACTTTTTTACCCAGAGGAGCTTTTGTTTTCATCAGTTTTATATGTTGATTATTTGCTTAAAAAAAAAGGTTGAAAATTTCTGCTTGATCGTGCTAGGCTACTCATTGGTTAGGGAGATGAATGCAAGATAGATGCTGAAGAGATGAAAGAAGTGCAAAAATTTCGGTATTGAAGACCAGTTAATCATAGTAGTTTTGTGCCAAGGTCAGGATCTTGTCTGAGGATGACTAATGACTTAAAGTCAGAGCAGCTTTGTGGTAGTTAATTTCTTAAAGACAAAGTGAAGTTGCTCAGTCGTGTCTGACTCTTTGCGACTCCGTGGACTGTAGCCTACCAGGCTTCTCCGTCCATGGGATTTTCCAAGCAAGAGTACTGGAGTGGCTTGCCATTTCCTTCTCCAGGGGATCTTCCTGACCCAGGAATCAAGCCCGGGTCTCCTGCATTGCAGGCAGACGCTTTACCCTCTGAGCCACCAGAGAACCCCATTTCATAGAATTGACTTTATTTGCAAATTATTGATGAGAAGCCAGAGATCCACAGAATCTGGAAATTTGATTAATCTTGAAACTAAAGTATTTGTAGAAGCTACAATATGGATATTGAAGTCTGTAGAAATAATGATGGGTGTGGAAAAGAAAAATGTCAGTTGGATACTGATAGCAGTTAGCTGCTGATAAAATAGTAGGTGTTAGTGTTAATAGATAATGGCAGCTTGTGGTTTGAAAATTATTATAAATAAGTACAAATTTTTCAAGTAATAAAAAAATGAAATAGCCCACTGATTAGAAAATGGTAATACTGAATAAAGCTATTTTCCATTTAGTTAGGGAGGGAATAAGAAATAGGAATAGACTTTGCTTCCATTAGAGAGAGAGTTAAAATATATGAAATGTTCCTTGTAGACCCAAATTGCTCCTGACGTAAGGAGATAGCAAGAAATAAGACATTAGTTTAATGTGAAGATTTCTCTTGTAGAAAGGGACTTCAGCAAAAGATAATGTTAAGTTGATACAAATGTAATTGTGATTTCAGACCATGAATTTTAAATCATTATTGTTCAGTTGCCAGGTCGTGTCCAACTCTTTGCAGCCCCCTGGACTGTAGCATGACTAGACTCAAACACATCTTTATTAATCAAAATAAGAACCATTACAATTAACACATTTTTGCCAGTGAGAAATTGTTTATTCCTGCAGCATAAAAATCCATGCTTCGGGATTCAGTGAACTCTTGGAAAGCATTTTCTGCGTCTTGTTAGTTGTGGAAGTATTGTCCCTGCAAAAAGTTGTCTAGATGCTTGAAGAAGTGATAGTTGGTGAGAGCTCAGGTAAATATGGTGGTTGAGGCAAAACTTTGTAGCTCAATTTGTTCAACTTTGGAAGTGTGGGCTGTGCAAGGTACAGTCAGCCATTGTCGTGGAGAAGAATTGGGCCCTTTCTGTTGACCAGTGCCAGCTGCCAGCATTGCCATTTTCAGTGCATCTGATCAATTTGTTGAGCGTACTTCTCAGATACAGTGGTTTTGCCAGGATTCGGAAAGCTGTAGTGGATCAGACCAGCTACAGACCACCGAACAGTGACCATAGCCTTTTTTTGGTGTATGTTTGGCTTTGGGAAGTGCTTTGGAGCTTCTTCTTGGTCCAGCACTGAGCTGGTCATCATTGTTTGTCCTGTACGATGCACTGTTCATCACGTGTCACAGTCCGATCAAGAAATAGTTTGTTGCTACTGCCTAGATTAAGAGAAGACAACACTAAAATGATGATTTTTTTATTCCCAGTCAGCTCATGAGGCACCACTTATCAAGCTTTTTCGCCTTTCTAATTTGCTTCAGATGCTGAATGACCATAGAATGGTTGATGTTGATTCTTCAGCAGCTTCTCGTGTAGTTGTAAGAGGATCATTTTCGATGATGGCTGTCACTTGTCATTGTCAGCTTCGATGGCCGGCCACTAGGCTACTCATCCTCACGGCTCTTGTTTCCTTTGCAAAACTTCTTGAACCCCCATTGCACTGTATGTTTGTTAGCAGTTCCTGGGCCAGATTCATTGTTGATGTTGTGAGTTGTCTCCCCTGCTTTACGAACCATTTTGAACTCAAATGACAAAATCCCTCAAATTTGCTTTTTGTCTAGTATCATTTCCATAGTTTAAAATAAAAAAGTAACAAATCATTAGCAAAAAAAGCAAGAAATGTGCATTAAAATGATATATAACATAACCACATTTAGAACGTGTTCCAATATCAAACGGCAAATTTCAATAATGCAAAAGCGGTGGTTACTTTTTCTCCAATCTAATAAATTGAAGAAGCCATTCAAAAATATAGAGTAAGGTTGGTGGCTGAGGTTTAGAAATTGATGTTAAGAAGCAGAATACATAGTGCAGAGGATTTGTATGTTAGGCAGTGTAAAAAGAGAGTATTGTATAGAAGAAAGAGGTATGTTGAAGAACACAGGGGATTCTGTATTTCCTGGAATTGGGTAAGTTAAAAGGAATATCCAGGCACAGACATACTGGGATGAATTAAAATCAGTATCAGAACTGTAAGTTATTATATTTTCCCTGCGTATCGTGGAGGCAAGATAAAGTATCTTCTTTACGTATTGATACCGTTAACCATCCTCTTCAGTCTTTGTAGGTCTCTGGCAGAATTAGAAAATCTCCCCAAGGTAAGGAGAAAGAGATAGGAAGACTTAAAGGACAGAATAATTTATATCTCAGTACGATCCCTTACAAAAATGAGAGTGGATATGGTTTTTATAATAATGTACTTAAAGACATTTCACAGCATACTTATTGGACATCCATTGATGAGCACTGAAAATACAAAGATGAATAAGATCGTGTAGTCACGGTATCCAGAGGATATTTAATGAGTTGAACATAAGAGTAAACTGGTTAATTTCTGTGTGCTTTCATCCTGATATTCTTAAATATATTTTATTTAGTGGTAGAAGATGATGAAGATGACTTTCCTACGACACGTTCTGATGGAGACTTCTTGCATAATACCAATGGCAATAAAGAAAAGGGTAAGTAGTAAAGTTTTCCCCCTCAAGGTATTTGGAAAAAATATACTTTCTAAAGTGTCATAGTAACTAACTATTTAACAGGAATAATTATTTAATGGAGTAATTGGAAAAAGTCTTTTTTAAGTTGGAACATAGAAATTTCTTCTAGGAAAAGACATGGAGGTAAAATACAGTCTGACGTTAAATAATGTGACAGCTTATCTGACAAATATTTCATTCTAAATTTTAGACATTGGCCAGATATTTCAGTAGTGTTTGGTAGAATCAGTTTCTAGTACTGAAAAAGTGTTTCTTAGGAAAGATTGTAATGGAACTTGAATGTTTCTTTAATGTCTATTTCTGTCTTTATGTTCTTTTCTCTTTCCACTTGATAAACTGGTGTTGCAATGTATTTAATCAGTGTTACTAAAGGAAAATTATTGAACTAGCTGCTTTCGTAATACAGTTGTTCATAAACTCAGGAACAAGGTGATTTATTTCATGTATCAGTTAATAATGAGTTACTTTCTGGATGGAACTCCTAATTGTTCATTAGAAATCTGTGTTTTTAACAACACAGATGAACATGGAGGGCATTATGCTAAGAAATAAACTGAAGACAAATAACACATGGTATCACATATATGTGGTATCTGTTGGGAGAAGTTAGATTGTAACAGAAACCTGTGACTCACAGTCAGTGCTTTCTTTTAATATATTCTAAGAAAAAGCTGACATGGATTTTTAAAACTTTTTTTAAGTTGCAAATAAGCCTTTGTGAGAAAAATAAGTTAATCTAATTATGCTTATTTTTGCTGGAGTTATGAAAGAATATGAAGTAAAATCTGTGGCCATGGCATATTTTCAAATTGTTTTTCAGTTGCTAAGTCCTGTCTGACTGTTAGCGACCCCATATATTGCAACATGTCAGACTTCCCTGTCCTTCATTATCTCCTGGAGTTTGCTCAGATTCACGTCCATTGAGTCAGGGATCCTATCTAACCATTTTGTGCTCTTGCCCTCATCTCCTTTTGCCTTCAGTCTTTCCCAGCATCAGCTCTTTTCCAGTGAGTCAACTCTTTGCATCAGGTGGACAAAGTATTGGAGCTTCAACTTCAGTATCAGTCCTTCCAGTGAATATTCTAGGATTGACTAGTTTGATCTCCTTTCAGTCCAAAGGACTCTCCTCTAGCACCATAGTTCAAAAACATCAATTCTGTGCTCAGCCTTCTTTATGGTCTAACTTGCACATCCATACATGATGACTATTGGAAAAACCATAGCTTTGACTATATGGACCTTTGTCAGTAAAATAACAAAACTGCTTTTTAATATGCTGTCTAGGTTTGTCTTTGCTTTTCTTCCAAGAGGCAGGTGTCTTTTAATTTCATGGTTGCAGTTACCATCTGCAGTGATCTTGGAGCCCAAGAAAATAAAGTCTGTCACTGTCTTCATTGTTTCCCCATCTATTTGCCACTAAGTGAGGGGACCAGATACCATGATCTTAGTTTTCTGAATGTTGAGTTTTAAGCCAGCTTTTTCACACTCCTCCTTCACTTTCATCAAAAGGCTCTTTAGTTCCTCTTTGCTTTCTGCTATAAGGGTGGTGTCATCTGCAATCTGAGGTTATTGATATTCCTCCCGGAAATCTTGATTCCAGCTTGTGCTTCATCCAGCCTGGCATTTTGCATGATGTACTCTGCATATAAGTTAAATAAGCAGGGTGACAGTATACAGCCTTAATGTACTCTTTACCCAATTTGAAACCAGTCCATTGTTCCATGTCCAGCCCTCAGTGTTGCTTCTTGACCTGTATAAAGATTTCTCAGGAGACAGGTAAGGTGGTCTGGTATTCCCATCTCTTGAAGAATTTTCTATACTTTGTTGTGATCCACACAGTCAAAGGCTTTAGAGTAGTCAATGAAGCAAAAGTAAATGATCTTCTGGAATTCAAGGAAAGATATATAGAACAGTGGAATAGAATTGAGAGTCCAGAAGTAAACCTTATTTCATATAAAATATCTTTTATAAGGGTGAATACAAGGAAAAGAAAATAGGTTTTTAAATAGCTTTATTCGGAGAAGCAATGGCACCCCACTCCAGTACTCTTGCCTGGAAAATCCCATGGGCGGAGAAGCCTGGTAGGCTGCAGTCCATGGGGTCGCTAAGAGTCGGACATGACTGAGCGACTTCACTTTCACTTTTCACTTTCATGCATTGGAGAAGGAAATGGCAACCCACTCCAGTGTTCTTGCCTGGAGAATCCCAGGGCCGGGGGAGCCTGGTGGGCTGCCGTCTATGGGGTTGCACAGAGTCGGACACGACTGAAGTGACCTAGCAGCAAATAGCTTTATTGAGATATAATTAACATACCATACACTGTATATATATTTAAAGTGTACAGTTTGGTCAGTTTTAATACTATCATGATACTATCGCCTCTGTCAAGACCGTCCTTCAAAAGTTCCCTGCCTCCATCTCTTTTGTCTTCCCTTTTTCTCTACTTCTCAACCAACCACAACCCTTCTTTTGCTGTAGATTAGTCTGCATTTTCTAGAATCTAATGAATTCAATTTTTCTTGCCTGATCTCTTTCTTAGTTTGAAATTTCTCGTTATACATAGCATTATTCAGTGTCTTTTCATTGCTGGGTGGTATTCCCTTGTACAGATGACATGATGGGTTTCTTCAGTCCATTTGTCTGGTGGTGGAAGTTTGGGTTGTTTACAGTTTGGAGCTATTATAAATAATGTTCCTGTGAACATTCAAACACAGTTTTTTTATGGATACACATTTTATTTCTTTGAAGAGATGGAATGGTTGAATCATATGGTAGGTATATATTTAACTTTTTAAAAACCTTCCAAACTACTTTTCACCAGTCATATTTGAGAGCTCAAGTTCCTTCATATCCCCACTGACTCTTGATGTGGTCAGTCTTAAAATTTTAGTTTTCTAATAGGTGTATAGTGGTATCTCACTGTAGTTCTAATTTGCTTTTTCCTAGTAACTGTAAGTGTTGAGCATCTTTTTATCTGTTTATTTGCTGTTTGTATTTCTTCTTTCGTGAAATGTGTATTCAGATCTTTTGTTCAATTTTCAATTAGATTATATTTTCCAATTGAGATTACTGTGTATTGTATTGATATATTAATATACTGAGATATCTATATTAATATTAATATATGTATATATATATTTGGATAAATAGATAAAGGATATGTCCTTTATCATATGTGTTCTGTGTAAAGATTTTTTTTCCAGTCTGTGGCTTGTTTCATTATTCTTTAAAAAAAAATTTTAATGGATATTATATATATTTGAGGTGAGACTTCCCAGGTAGCTCATTGGTAAAGAATCCACTTGCCAAGCAAGAGGTGTGAGTTCAGTCCCTAGGTCAGGAAGATCCCCTGGAAAAGGAAATGGCAACCCACTTCAGTATTCTGGCTTGGGAAATGCCATGGACAGTGGAGCTTGGTGGGCTGCAGTCCTTGGGATCGAAGCGAGTCAGACAGAACTGAGCAACTAAACAACAGCAACATACTTAAGGTGTTCAATATAGTGGTTTGGTGTATATGATTATGGTGAAATGATTACTGCAGTCAAGTTCATTAGCATATTTTCTCAGTTACCATTATTTTATTATTAACTATAGATCAGCTCTCTAGACTTAACTTATCCCACAACTGCAACTCTCATTCTCTTAACAGTGCCTTCAAGAGTAGAAATTTTAAAGTTGGATGAAGTTTAGTCTGTCAGTTTATTTTTTGGATTGTGGCTTTGCTGTCATATCTACATTATGAGTTTTTAAAGTTGGAAGTATTATTTCATTTATAAGAGTTCTACTGAAATGGTTTCTTATAACTGTAGTGCTTTGGGACTTGCCTGACTGTCCAGTGATTAAGACTCCACGCTTCCAATGCAGGGGGTTGTGGATTCGAATCCGAGTCAGGGAACTAAGATTGCACATACTGCACATGGTGGCCCAAAAATAAATGAATAAAGCTTAAAGATATTATGCTGTCTTATTTGCATCTTATGAGTTTTTTTTAAGATTGTTCATTTAATTCAAAGACTTACTTTAAATTAAAATTATAATATATGAACATAACCATTTTTATATATGCATTGGTCCCAGAATTATATTCAGACATTTACTTAAGTTTTTTATGTTACCTTATTCATTTCAGCAGTTTCTTCTCAGATTTCTCTCAGAAATTCAGGGTTTCTCAAAATATAAGATAGTTCTTGCCATAATTAGGTCTCACTCTAGGCTATCTGTTATTATTAAATTATTACTTCTTTTACCACTTATTCACTGGGTACAGCATAGCAAATGGATTTCAGGAAACAGAATTCAGAGAAAAGGACTTGAGACTACATATGTTGTCCCAAGCTTCTTTGCTTGTAGAGATGGATGGAAATTTTAAGTGTTGGCCAACAGGAAGGCAACTCCATTTTGAAAGTTCTGCTCTAAAAAATATCTAATTTTAAATTGTAGTGAGAAATGATTTCTTTGTTACAAAGATTTATAGTGAATAATTTTTTTTTCAGTATTTCCACATGTAACACCAAAAGGAATTAATGGTATAGACTTTAAAGGTGAGGCGATAACTTTTAAAGCAACTACTGCCGGAATCCTTGCTACACTTTCTCATTGTATTGAGCTAATGGTAAAACGTGAGGACAGCTGGCAAAAGAGAATGGACAAGGTAAGATTCTCTTTTTACTTTTAAAAAAAATAATCAGATTTTCTTTATATACCAATCAAACATTTAAACCTAACTAACTTCTTAGGGAAAGATCGTTTGGATTGTTAAAGTAGCAGGTGTTACTAATCCTCTAAAACTTTAGAACATCTTAAATTCATTTTTCTAATGAGATTCACTGGTAATGTATTTGGTTATTGTATGATATGCATTCCTCATTGGATTTTAACAGAAAAGTTTTTCTAATGATAATAGTAATGCTTTGAAATAGAAGTATGAACCATTTAACATTTCCTAGCTTTATTGTCTAACACATGAAAGTATACCTAAGTTATATGAACTACTTGGTGTATATAAAAAATACCAATTTATAAAGTTAAATATCAGCTTACTGCATTCATGGCCGTGTATGTTTGCCAGCATCACTGGTGTCACTCAGCACACATTTTGTTGTTCATTGAACATTTGCTTAATCGTCACCTTTCCTACCTTTGTTTAAACGGCAGCACTGATAATAAGGTTATAATAAGTGTGAAGTAGAATTTGCCTCAGTGAATTTGTTTAGTAGGAAAACTTTTGTTTATAATTTAACATCATAAAAATGTTAGAACCAAAGCGTATCTTAAGAGAATTTAGTTCTCGTGCAGTGCCATCATTTTATAGACGCAGCTGAGGCCCAGAGGCTTGTCTAGAGGTATTAAGTAGCAGAATTAGAAGAAGTTTACTCTTCTATATTTCATCTCTGGATATTAGGGCAGGTGTCAGTCAGAATCTTGTCACCCATTAGTGAGTCATATTGCTTGCAGTTTTTGGAGGTCTTAGCCATTTGAGCAGAACACTAAGGAAAGCAGTGACATCACTGATGTAATAGCAGAATGGCTACAGATTTAATAGCAGTTGATGTTTAAAAAAGGTTCCCATGTTCTCAGGTGCAGGTGAAAGTAAGCCAGGTTGATTGACTATATGTTTTCTTTTAAAACCAAGCCATAAAAAAATCCATTTAAGGTATATACGGATACTTCATTATTATTTTGGAGTCAAACTGTTACACCATCAACGATTTCATTTCAGTGGTGATGATTTTTCTCAGTTACCTGTATAAATAATTCCTTCTTTTATAGAAGTATACTTAATTTTTAGCCAGTTATGTCCAAGAATTCTAGGATTAAGCAATTTTAGTTAGCAATATTAATAAGAGAAAACCTATTCATCAAAGATGTTAGCTTATATTAATAGATTCACAGGTGTATAATTTCACATGTTTATTCACTTTCCTCAAAGTCTTTTTAGTGTTATTGCTGTTCTGTGTGTTTTTGTTTTGTTCATTTTTTTAAATTAAGGTTTAATATATATACAGTGAAGTGTACCAATCTTAAATGTACTGCTAGATGAGTTTTATATATATGTATACTCCCCTGTAGCCACTACTCAAATCAAAATGTAGAACTTTTATAACCCCCCAGGTTTTTCATGCCTCTTCCTACTCCATACCATACCACTGCCTCAAGAAGTAACCACAGTTTTGACTTATTAATATATCCTTATAGATTAGTTTTGCCTGTTCTTGGGCAGCATGTAAATGAAAGCATATAAAATATACTCTTGTGTCTGGCTAACCCCTCCCCAACACTGATTGTGAAGTTCCTTCATCTTGTAACTTGTAGTGATAATTTTTTTTTTGTTGTTATATAGTATTATTGCTGTATACTGTTCATTGTATGATGTATTTTCATTCTGTGACTTTACTGTGTTTATTCCTTTTTCCTGCTGATGGACATTTTTTTATTTTGGCTCTTGAGAATAAAGCTGCTGTGAGCATTGTTATGTGTATTTTTGGTGGATACTGTTTTCATTTGGGCATATACCAAGCAGTAGAATTATCAGTTCATGAGGTATATACTTAGCTTTAGGTGTATAGAGGTAGACAGTTTTCCTAAGTAGTTATATCAGTTTATATCCCCACCAGCAAGTAAGTGAGAATTCTAATTGCTTTTCACCCTTGACAGCACTTGGTATTGTCATTTTTTTGTGAGTGATTTTTTATATTTTAATATTAGCCATTCTGATGATTCTGTAGTCCTCTCTTCACTTCAGTACACAAAAATCAGTTTGTAGGCCTAGTGTACTAATTCACTGATTTGCACCAGCTTAATTCAGATAGGGTTTTTAGAAGTAGGTAAGCTCTGTGTGAGTTCTGTTTGGACTTTAATCCTTAAATATTTGAGGTGAAGGAATAAAGGTGTTACGTTCTTTATATTAATAATAATTCTGTTAGGCTTTAATATCAGATTTGACCCATTGCAGTCCATTGTTCTAAAAAAGAAAGTTTGAGGTTGGTGCCAAGGCCAGCCTTTTAAAATTTTGTCCTTGGATCTTTTGGCAGATTCTGAGAGCTATAGATCTTATCTATAAAAGCAGAAGGTTAAAGTAGAAATCTAAGCTCTTTTTCAGCTCTAAAATAATTTAATCCAGCAATTGGAAAGTACAAGAAACATCTCTTAGAATTTCTTTTTTGTAGTGATTGGTTTTACCCATTATTGAGTTATTTTCTTCCTGGCATCCATTACTTGCTTTTTTTCTCTATAACAAAATAAATTTAGCTCCTACTGGGGGAAACAGACACATGACTATATATTATAGATGTTTCTCTGATGCTAATTTATCTCTCTGTTTTTTGAAATGTAGATACTTTGGTAGTTACTTAATCCATTTAAATATATAACCTACCTAGTGTGTATGTGTTAGGTGCTCAGTCGTGTGCAACTCTTTGCGACCCCATGGACTGTAGCCTGCCAGGTTCCTCTGTCCGTGGAATTCTCCAGGCAAGTATACTGGAGTGGGTTGCCATTTCCTTCTCCAAACCTACCTAGTAGGTGATCTTAATGGTAGCTTGTATGTGATATATGGCCCAGAAAAAAAGTGTTTTCTTGAGCAGAAGAATACTCATTTTTTTCTTTTTTTTGAGCAGAAGACAAATTCTTACAGGAGTAAGAGTTATTTTTGGGGGCCAAATTATAAAATTTTGGTGAAATGTAAAAAAAATCCCATATCACATGATAAATTCTTCATCTGGTTTTATATTTTAAAGGAAACTGAGAAGAGAAGAAGAGTGGAGGAAGCATACAAAAATGCCATGACAGAACTTAAGAAAAAATCCCACTTTGGAGGACCAGATTATGAGGTATGAAATTATAGTTTTGGTCTTAGAAAAGGAAACATGTAGAAAAAAACATATATTTTTGTCACAAAAGTGATTTTTGTATTATGCTTTTGTAACCTTTAAATATTTTGAATATTATATAATATATATGCTAGGCTTACCCTGAAAAGATTTTTTTTTCTACAAAACTTTAAATAAAGAGCCTTAAAAGCTCATTACTAGGCCTGTCTGCTTTATAGGACGAGTTTTTGTCTCGCCTGTGAGGATTATACTTATTGATACTACCTTGTAACTCCTTCTTTTTTAAAAATTTTATTATTTGAAATCAATAGATGCATTATTTTTTTGCTTGCACTGTAAAGTATGTGGGATCTTAGTTCCCCAGCCAGGAATTGAACCTATGCTCTCTGCATTGGGACTGCAGAGTCTTAACCACTGGATCTCCAAGTTCAGTTCAGTTCAGTCACTCAGTTGTGTCCGACTCTTTGCAACCCCATGAATCGCAGCACGCCAGGCCTCCTTGTCCATCACCAACTCCCAGAGTTTACCCAGACTCACGTCCATCGAATCAGTGATGCCATCCAGCCATCTCCCTCTGTCGCCCCCTTCTCCTCCTGCCCCCAATCCCTCCCAGCATCAGAGTCTTTTCCAGTGAGTCAACTCTTCGCATGAGGTGGTCAAAGTACTGGAGTTTCAGCTTTAGCATCATTCCTTCCAAAGAAATCCCAGGGCTGATCTCCTTCAGAATGGACTGGTTGGATCTCCGTGCAGTCCAAGGAACTCTCAAGAGTCTTCTCCAACACCACAGTACAAAAGCATCAATTCTTCGGCGCTCAGCTTTCTTTATAGTCCAACTCTCACATCCATATGTGACTATTGGAAAAACCATAACCTTGACTAGACAGATTTTTTTGGCAAAGTAACATCTCTGCTTTTTAATATTCTGTCTGGGTTGGTCATAACTTTCCTGCCAGGGAGTAAGCGTCTTTTAATTTCATGGCTGCATTCACTATCTGCAGTGATTTTGGAGTGCTCAAAAATAAAGTCTGCCACTGTTTCCCCATCTATTTGCTATGAAGTTATTGGGTCAGAAGCCATGATCTTAGTGTTCTGAATATTGAGCTTTAAGCCAACTTTTTCACTCTCCACTTTCACTTTCATTAAAAGGCTTTTTAGTTCCTCTTCACTTTCTGCCATAAGAGTGGTGTTATCTGCGTATCTGAGGTTATTGATATTTCTCCCGAAGTCCCTAATTCTGTTTTTTTGTTTTTGTTTTTTTAAATAAAAGCAACCTACAGAAGAAAACTCCGAGAACTTGACTGGTGAAAGAGTTTAGTTTGTGCTGTATACTGTGAGGTCTTATCCATAGCAGAGCATGAACTGTTCTGATTGCCTCACCTTTATGTTTGAAAAATGTCTGAAATCAGCTTCTTTCCCCATTTTGTTATTTGTTAAGCAGTTAGTAGAATCTGCCTTTCCATATATGCACACATATAGGAGTACAAGGAGTATCATTGACATGGAAGTAGAATGTTTTAAACAAAGACATTAAATTGTATTTAAGAAAGTAGAAGAAAAATTCCTTGTCGTTCTTATTCTAGAAAGGAAAAAAAGACCTGCTGTTGATAATATTTTTTTATGTTGGGACTAATTTCCAGTTGTGAAAATCTGTAGTATGAAGCCTTGAGTGACAATATTTTTAAATTAATAAGGTGTCATTTCATTCCTTCCAGAATGTATAAAAATTATATAATCAGCTATTGTCTTGGATTTTAAAGTCTAGATTACTGAAATATTAGCTGTTAAAACAAAAATTTTAACTTTTATTCTGAAGCTGAGCAGGTTGATTTGCTATTTTAGGTTTGTTTGGGGGGGAACTATGAGCCTTTAAAACTTGCCCTATTTTTTTCATATTACAAACATGCATTCGCATATCCAGTCACATCAGTTAGTTCACGTATGTGATGTACATTGCCATGTGTGTGTACATCCTCTACAAGTGGCTGTGCTTTTGTGTACTCTATAATATTATATATTATTTGTGTGAAAAGTATTATAAACTTATTTCAGTGCAGTACCATATAGCCCATTGTGTTAGTTTGGTACCTGAGCTAACTATGTTGGACTTTGGAACAAATTGAACTTATGAATGCACTCTCCAAATGGAACTTGTTTGTACGACTGTATGATTTCGTATTTGTCTCCCCTTTTGTTATTTCAGAGGAGAGAAAAGGAGGGTCCTTGTGATAGGTTTATATGTTCATTAGTTTAAAGAAATTGCTTTATTGATGTGATTTAGGCTTTCTTTTAAAAATTTATTTGCATTTCTTCTTTAGTGGCTCTTAAACACATCCCTTGACATTTTTATTGTTAGAATTTGGGTGTTTTTCCTCTCTTGATTTAGAAGATGGACAGGATTGACTTCATTTCTCAATGTTCTTCTTTTTCATAGTTAAAAATCTTACTAGTTTTGCCATGTAAAATTTTATACTTTCTTGTATTTAACTCACAGTCTTGATGCAGTTGTCTTTATGTTTTTTTCATGTTTTAAAAAGTGTTCTTTTTTTGGCCTAAAGATGTAAACTGAGGCAGTCTTGAATTACCAGAAATTGAGTTTGTTTGGGAATAGCAGAGATTATAATTTGGGAAATGCATGCCAAATAACAGGTTACAGGCAGTTTTGTAGAGGCTGTGGGGCAAGCTGTATTTTATGGGCAAGGAGTGCAGACAAGGGAAGTCCAGCCAGAGTCCAAGCAAGTAAGTTCATTAGCTTGAAGATGAGGAAAAGATACTTGGCAGATGGTCGTTGGTTTGGAGATAAGGCTCTGTCTTCTGTTGATCTGGCATTTATGGGAAATCATTCTCTTAGTTAGGTTCCATTCTTTAGGTACAGGCATGTGATTCCCATTTCACATCCTCAGATTCCATTTTAGATTGAAATCCTTTCACACCGCACTTCAAATAATTATCTATATTTTCTGTGTGTGTTTTTTTTTAAATGATCTCTTCTAAATATATTAACACATCTGATTTTTTTTTTTAGTTATGATATAATGGAGGAATCTGTAATTTTATAGTCCAGTTGGAATTATTGACTAAACCATCTTTTTCCCACCTAGTTGAAATGCACCTCCCTCTTTCTCTTTTAATAGTTAAGGGGACTTCAGTTTTTTTCTCATCAATTCTCTGTTGATGAAAAATTAAGAAAGAAATGGAATTTTTTTATTGGAGCCTAAGGATTATTTCCTAGGAACAACATCTCAGAAAGTTCTGAGATGCTGTTCCATCCATTAGAAGTGTTTTTGAAACAGAAGGCTCTATATCAAATCAGATGATATAATACTGACAGTTTACACAGCTCTCTTCTGCAAGTATAAACTGGTAGGTAACATGACTCACTCCAAGATCAAGAAGGAAGGTTACCTTTTAAGGAGTTGATGCTAGGAGAACGTTGTGTTTTAGAATTGGGCAGGTGTTTTTATCAATGGGGAAAATTTGGTCATGATGCAAGATGCAGATAATGCAATATACAGTAGCAGGGAAAGGGGAGGCCAAAGGGCAGAGAAAAAGTTTTTTTTAAAAAAACATTTAAATTTTTCTTGTCTTGCCATAAAATATTAATTTTATTTCACAATTTCCCTCTTTTGATCTTTAACCTTTTGATAGAAAGCATCAGGCAGTCAAATATTTGGTCCCTTGATGCCAGGGTTGTTGCTCACCTGCCCTCGATCAGTCCCTCATGTCTCTCAGTGCTGGGTCCCAATAGCTCAGTTCTCTTTTGGTGGGGGGAATTACACTAGCAGAATGTCCAACAAGTACTGAGAGCTGATTCCAGGTTGTCCAATATGGTTTAACCCAAATTTCCTCACATGTGCATTATGTATGCCCATTATTTTATAGAGCACTGTATAGATGTGATCTACAAATTCAGGTTGTTTAGACATCCTTGTTTTACTGTTAGCAGGTGACACACAGATGGAAGGCAAGAAACTATCACTTTGTAACTCCACAAACTGTAATTTAAATTGTCAGGAAGACCAACAACATCATTAATGGAGATTTAAGCCAAGATCCTCCGAAACTGAACTCTTTTTCTAGTGTTTCCCCTGAACTGGAAAGAAGATTGTTCAAAGTGAAAATTTAGCCCTTCATGTGTCATAAAATGAGTTACCATATATTGTGGCCAAATGGTCATACGATTGGATACCTGATAGAAACCAGTGTACTCACATTACAGATTAACAGAAGCTACCCATGAGGGATCTTAAGCCCAAGGCAAATGAATTATGTGTTTTCCTAACCAACCTGGGAAAAACCAAGGTCATGAATTTGTTCTGTAAATCCATTGGGTCCTTGTAGGAGCTACCCAATATTCACCATCTAATGAAATGGGCTGTTTCTGACCAGATTCAGAATAGGCATCTTTACTTGGCCAGGTAAGAGCATCTCACTTAAGGATATTGGCAGTGATGTTAGCTTGCATGGTGCTAGAGTTTCTTTAAAATAAAATATTCAAGGGCCATCCAGTTAGAGCCTTGGAGAGGAGAAATCCAGCAGGACAACCTGGGCCATAGGTAATTGGCCCCAAACCCAGTGATCAGATTAATTCTAAACCTGCAAATATTGAGCCCAAGAAATAAACTGAAACCAAAAAGCCAACTCATTAGAAAAGACCCTGGTGCTGGGAAAGATTGAAGGCAGGAGGAGAAGGGGACGACAGAGGATGAGATGGTTGGATGGCATCACCAACTCGATGGACATGAGTTTGAGCGAGCTCCCAGCATTGGTGATGGAGAGGGAAGCCTGGCATTCTGCAGTCCATGGGGTTGCAAAGAGTTAGACATGACTGAGTGACTGAACTAAAGAAAGAAATACCTTTGATTCATAAGCAAAGATATGAGTTCCCCCTACCCCACCAAAAAACAAGTGTAAGCAGTTAGCAAAGTTACCAGTATGCAGACCTGGTCCAGCATCTTGGATTAGCTGTCTCCTTCAGATGTCTTCTGTGCTGGTCTGATAATACTGTTTTTAGTTGAAGTCAGGTGTCAGAAACAGGAGTTGCAGTTTATTCAGGAGAGGAGGCCTAATACAGTCCCTTCTAATGTGACTGAGTCCTTTATCTGAGACCTTTTCCAGTAGGAATAATCTCCTGGTTGCAGGTCATGGCACATCTGATCTTCATCCAAAGTTAAATTACTGTGATAAGCTTCAGAAACATACTTCGAGTGCCCTTTTAATAACTAAACTTTACAATAATATGACAACAAGGAAACTATCTTGGAAAAGAATCTTAGGCAGTAGTGAAGACCTCATTTAATAAAATTAGAATTTAATATCCACTTAAACATTATCTTTCTCTAAAATTACCATAATTTCTACCAAATACAGCCACATTAAGACTGATTTGTTCACAAAATGTCTGACCACATAGACTCTTTAAATTGGCTCTCATGGAACTTTTCATAATGAATCTCAGTTGAACTTAAACTCTTGAGGCCAGGAACGCCACACCAAAGGCATGTCATGGATTCTGCCTGTGATAAGTGTAGATTTGGGTGCTGGATTTAGGTGAATTTCTCTGTTCTCTAGATTCCCTGAATACCTTGAGATTCCTGCACCTGTTAGTAGGTGGCCTTCCTTGTATACCTGGGTAAGTTGTTGGGAACCTAAGAGTTTACAGATTCTCAAGGGCTCAGATAGAAAAGATAAATGTTTTAGTTCTATATAGAGAGGTGTAGATTAAGGGTTTCTTTATATCTGGAAAGCAGATTAAAAATGAAAAATATTTCAGCAAAAAAAAAAACAAAAGTTATAACCATACTCATAAGTTCATTCAGTCCTGTGAGGACTAACCCTAGATCTTAATCTTCAGTTAGCAGTCTTATGAAACCATCTAGTTTTCCATCAGAAGTCTTTAATTTCTTATCCAGTTCAGTGGTATGATCTGAAAGTTATCAGAAACCTGTACTTGTAAAAAAAGTTCTTTTTATGAATATTCTTGAAGATGAAGTATTTTTGCCCAAACATTGGAGTAAAACAATAACTGTCCATAAATTACAAAAGATGTGAAAAGTTAAACACCTGATTCCAGTCCAATTGACAAACTTGTTACTGCTGTGATATAAAACAATTTAAGATAATTTCTAGAATTATAACTGGTCACGTTACCAAGACATTTTAGGAGTTCTATATAATTTCTAGAATTTCTATAAAAGTAAAAGTGTTAGTTGCTCAGTCATAAACAATTCTTTGCAACCCCATAGACTATAGCCCACCAGACTACCCATTGACTATAGCCCACCAGGCTCCTCTGTCCATGGAACTTTCCAGGCAAGAATACTGGAATGGGTTGCCATTTCCTCCTCCAAGGGATTTTCCCAACCCAGGGATCAAACCTGTGTCTTCTGCATCGCAGGCATATTCTTTACCGTTTGAGCCACCAGGGAAGCTAAACTTTCTAGTAATAACATTTACCTATTTAATAGGACCTCAGAAGTTTTATCACCACTCAAATTTGACAATACTTCCCATGTAATTTAACATACCAAATAGGCCTAATAGTTAATTACTCTTCTCTCTGAGATGGAAAGAAAACAAATAATTTGAGATATACCAGGGACCCTTTGAAAAACCTCAAAGTTAACTAAAGGTCCAGTGAACTTCATTTAGAAGTTGATCTTTGGAAAGTTTGTCAAAAATACCAAAAACTTTCAAAACCTGGTTAAATAGGATCATAGGTCAGTGTCATTTAACCAGCATGAGAGTAAAAGAGCTCAAAGGTTGTCGTAAATCACCAAAAGGCAAAGAAACTCACACTATCTCTTACTAAAAGCAGCTCAGTATTTTAAGGAAACTCTGTCTTCTCAGAGAGAAAACTAAATTCAAGTTTCGTATACTTTACCTTTAAAAATCATTTTCTTAATTCAGTCTTATCTTAGCCGTTCCCAACCATGCACAAAACTCTTTTCTCAGTGTTCCTTTTCCTCAACCCTTTAACAACTTTCTGTATCCGTATTATTTTTTCTGTTACTTCCATTCAGAAACAACCAGCTAGCTCTAAGACAAAACTATCCTCATACTTTTTACTCATGTATTTAAACTTTTTTATTTATGTATTTATTTGGCTGCACCAGATCTTAGTTGGAGCACACGTAATCTTTAGTTGTGGCGTGTGAACTCTTAGTTGCAGCATCTTGGATCCAGTTCCCTGGCCAGGGATCACACCTGGGTCCCCTGCATTGGGAGTGTGGATTCTTAGGCACTGAACCACCCCCTAAGTCCCTCTCATAGTCTTTTAGTGAAAACATGCTTCCCATCTTCCTTGCATACTAAAATGTTTCCCTTACTATTTTAGTAGCTTTAGTTATACATATTATAATTCTTAACCTTAAAACCTAGTTTCTAGTAAAAAGTAAGCACTTATAAACTGTGTTTTACATTATTCTTTAGATTGGCAAGTTTATAAAGACTATTTGTTCCTAGAAAACATTCACTTTCTTACAGAAAATGTGTTGATGTGGCATCATATTAATAATCCTCTAAGTACCTTTTAGGAGTTTCTCTGCAAAGGAAACCTGTGTTCTGTAAATAATGTCCTAATATCTTATTTGAAAATGACTTGGGTATTCAGTGGATTCCCATTAGTTATGTTAATTAAGCACAACTCTAAAGTTCAAGTTACCAAAATCCAGAAGGAGTATTTTATATAAACATTCCCAAAACACAAATTGTTCGTAAAGGGTTAAAAGTTTCATCATATTGTTATTTTTTTTGCTGAACAATTTTCTAACAGGAATAGTAAGATTTTATTTTATTTCTAGTAAATTTAAGTATAATAAAAGTATTATGCTCTAAAGACATGTCTGTATTACTTAAGCAAACAAGCTTAAGCTAACTTAATAACAGATATTAAGTCAATAGTAAATAAATTGTGGACCATATAAACCTGAAATTCATTCTGACCAGGTTCTTATATATTTCTGAGTACTTACATAAGAGCTTAATTGCCTTTAAACCAGTTAAATAGAGCTATTTTACCAAATAATTCTGACAGTACCACACATCTACAGCACTCATGTATAGATACGAGGAAACACACGTATTACTGAATTTCAGCCAGAAATCAGGTGTAGTGATGTAAAATCCATCAGTTATAAAAGAGGTTGAATTCTAATTGGGTTTCTGCCAAATGGAACAAATCAAGATCACCTGTTTAGATTGCTAAACCCTTTTTACTAGTATTTATGAGAGACATCACCAACTCGATGGACGCAAGTCTGGATGAGCTCCGGGAGTTGGTGATGGACAGGGAGGCCTGGCGTGATGCAATTCATGGAGTCCCAAAGAGTCGGACACGACTGAGCGACTGGACTGAACTACACTGACTGATGAGAGACACTTCACGTTTCTATTTGAGAAGTCAAGTAACAAGTTATCTACCCCGTCTCAAGGCCAGGATTATTTTTTTTCCCTCTATTTACAAACCTCTTAAGATAATTAGGGGAATTTGGGGAGTGGTGAAAGGATTGGTGGGCTTTGGATTATTTCTGGAGCCACACTTCTAGTGCTGTGAAGGCTAGATTTGTATAATAAGTTTTTTGGTTTGGGCTCCCCCCCCGACCCCCCGCCCTTTCTCAAAGAATTGGGTGGCCATCTCAGTGACACCAAAGGACTGATATACCCATTCGCTTATGTTGGAATCTTTCTTTCCTTCATTTAGCTTACAGGGGGCGGAGTTGGGGGAGAGCCTCTTTCCAGCTAGCCCTCTCGAATTCTGTCAGGCTTCAAGTATCACCTATGGTCAGTTTAGTCAAACCATTGGCCTCCCACCTCCCAACTCAGTAATCCATTTGTAAACAATTTTGAGGATTCTCCCTGGGTTTAAAAAATTCTAACTATGGCCCTCGTTTGACCTTTGATCTGAAGAGGCTTGCCTACAAGCCTCATGTGTTCCTGTTCCTAAAAGTAACCATTTGATAGTGTTTTGTGAGTAGAAAGGCAATTCAGATGGAAGATTATTAATAGAGGGGAACAGAAGTTAAAGTTTTAGGTACCTTTTATATCATTAATCTTTTTTTTAGCCTTCTACAACAAATCTTTCAATGAGACTTGAAATTTTGAAATCTTTGGGGGCTTATGTATACCAATTAAAATAGGTACAATATTTAAGATGAGAACTCTGTAAAATTTTAACAATTTAGTAGACTTTCTCACTCAAAGGGTCTAAGAAGCTAGCCTGATGAATATTTTTTCCTGCTAATATAATTTTAGAAAAGAAAAACTCACTGCTGTTGCAAAAAATTAGTTTGGAAGTGCTAAAAGAACCTATTGCAACCATTTCAGGGCCGAAGTCCTCTCATTGCATTTAAGAACTTGCAGGCATACATAAACCCAGTTGGTATTCCCATTGGTGACTGTCCATCCAAAGGGTTTGGCTGTAAGGCACAATTTCTCACTATTTTGTAGCCTAATTCAGATGTGGGATATGAAATATGATCTGAACGGCATTCTGAGGACAGTGTGGCAGGTCAGATGTGTGCTTGTTCTGAGTCTGGCCCCAAGGAGCTCACCTCGCAGGGCGTGGTTCTCCCTGTGGCATTCTGCAGCTACCACTGGTGCTTGGACCGTAGGTGATCAGCCTCGCTTGTGCTTCCCCCTCAGTTCCCCCCATGAGTAGTGTTTACTTAATAATTTACTTAGTGATTGTAGTGGAGCTCCCTTATTCTCAGAGCTGAGTAATTTGTTCTCTTGTTTCACTAACAAAAGCTTTGTTCAGACCATATATCAACCTTTTTTTTTTTTTTCCAATTTAAGCCAAATTTAACAAATACCTAGCCATCTGTGTTTCCCTGGGCCCCTTGTCCAGAGTCCCTAGGTCCTGCCTAAGAAGTGCACAAGTGGCCCTTGAGACTCCAAATCTTAAGTGAAATAGCATGAATAAAAATTTCAGGATTGTCCTTCAAACTATGAGGTTTGGATACTAGGAGAGCTCACCAGAACACCTGAGGAGTCCTGGTAAGCTGGTGGGGCTCTGTGGGCCCATGCTTGGCACTGAGCATGGGTTCTGTGTGGACTCCCTAGTGTCATTTAGCGGGCATCTTTGACATCCTGCCAGCTAAACCATGCATGTCGATAAAAATTAATCAGTCTATCTGAGAAAGAAATGGAAAATTGTATTCAAGCAAATTGAGGAGAACTGTTCTGCCCATTAGAAGTCAAAGCACAGTAGTGTAAGTTTTCTGAGATGGGAGCAGTACATCAAATGATGTAATATGGACAGTTTGCACAACCCAGTTCTACAGGAACAAAGTAATGTCATGTGATGCCTTACAGGATCAAGAAAGAAGTTTATCTTTTTAGGAGTTGTCTTGTTGATACTAGGAAAGTATTGCGCTTTAGGATTGAAAAGTGAAAGTTGCTCAGTCGTGTCCTACTCTTTGCGACCCTATGGACTATACAGTCCATGGAATTCTCCAGGCCAGAATACTGGAGCGGGTAGCCATTTCCTTCTCCAGGGGACCTTCCCAACCCAGGGATCGAACCCAGGTCTCCTGCATTGCAGGCAGACGCTTTACCATCTGAGCCACCAGGGAAGCCCTTAGGCAGGTAGTTTTCCTGATGGGGAAGATTTGGTCATGGTGCATAATGCAGATATATAGTAAATAATGGAGGGGAAAGGGGGAGCCAAAGGGCAGAGAAAAGCTTTTTTCTACGTTTAAATTTTTATCTTGTCATAAAATACAAATTTTATGTCAAATCCCTGTAGTTTCAAATTATGTAATCTTTAAACTAGTTCTTGTTCTTATACATTTTTCTCCTTTTCAAGTTTTGAACCATTGGATTTTAGATACTAATTCAAACTTTGACTTTGTTTTGTTCTTATCAAACATTCACAATGTTCTAGTTATTGAACAAAGATTTAGCTGTTTCTGTCATCTGTAGCCTCAGAAATTATAATCTTAAATCCATTCCTTAAGATTTAACTAATGCAAGACACTGCTAGGCATAAAAGTGAACAAGCAAACACTTCAGAATCATGAATGAAATTTTAAAAGCCCATTATCGTCATCATCGTTTATCTTGGTTTTATAAACACTGAAAGTGAAAGTCATTCAGTTATGTCCGACTCTTTGCAACCCCATGGACTATATAGTCCATGAGATTCTCCAGGCCAGAATACTGGAGTGGGTAGCCTTTCCCTTCTCCAGGGGATCTTCCCATCCCAGAGATCAAACCTGGGTCTCCTGCATTACAGGTGGATTCTTTACCAGGTAAGCCATCAGGGAAGCCCTGCTGGGCATGGGTGATATTTTAAGAATAAGACAAACAAGGATCCTGCCCAGGGACCTTGTTGTTGTTGTTTAGTCAGTAAGTCATGTCCGAGTCCTTGCAACCTGGTGGACTATAGCCTGCCAGTTTCCTCTGTCTATGGGATTTCCCAAGCAGGAGCACTGGAAAGAAAGTGAAGTTGCTCAGTCATGTCCGACTCTTTGTGATCCCATGGAATGTAGCCTACCAGGCTCCTCTGTCCATGGGATTTTCCAGGCAATAGTACTGTAGTGGATTTCCTTCTCCAGGGGATCTTTCCGACCCAGGGATTGAACCCGGGTCTCCTGCATTGTAGACAGACGCTTTACCGTCTGAGCCACAGTGAAGCAACTGAAGAGTATTGGAGTAGGTTGCTATTTCCTTCTCCAGGGGATCTTCCCAACCCAGGGGTTGAACCTGTGTCTCCTGAATTGGCAGGTGGGTTCTTTACCACCAAACTGCCAGGGAATCCAACTAAGTACATATATAATGGGAACATAGAGTAGTTAATGGTGATTAGAATAATGTTTGTTATGGAACACTTTGACACTGGGAGGATATTAAGTCAGGAATGGCTTCTAGGTGTAGTAACATCTGAGCTAAAACCTTAAGAATGACTGAACTTGAGGTGAGGTGAGGTGAAGTCGCTCAGTCGTGTCCGACTCTTTGCGACCCCATGGACTGTAACCTACTAGGCTTCTCCGCCCATGGGATTCTCCAGGCAAGAATACTGGAGTGGATTGCCATTTCCTTCTCCAGGGGATCTTCCCGACCCAGGGATCGAACCCGGGTCTCCCGCATCAGAGGCAGACGCTTTAACCTCTGAGCCACCAGGGAAGCCCAACTGAACTTAGTATTTGTTAACCAAGTGGATAGATAGCCTGGAAAGTGTTTGCTTGTAGGTGCTGAAAAGAAAACATTTGAAGACCCAGAAGGAAAAGAGAGCATTTTTCCGCAGGGTAACAAAGCACTTGTATGTGGAGGGTGGGGCCTATCCAAAGTAGGGAGTGGCAAGACTGGCTGGAAAAATCTGCCTCAGGCAGTGGGTTTGAGGTACAGAAACTTTCCAGATCTACAGTTTAGAAAGTCATTCCTACTTCCTGCAGTGAGGAGAGTGGACTGAAGATGACAGCTGTGACTAAGGGCTTGAAGACTCTTTTTGGTATTAGAGGTGAGAATTGAAGATAACTTAAATTCGGATAGAACAATAGGAATGTACATGGACAAATCAGATATTTGGAAAGTAGTATGTGGTGACTGATTGAGGGAAAAAAGGAGTTTGAGAACAGGCCCAGGTTTCTGCCTTAGACAGATTGATGTGGAGAGGGAGGAAGAACAGGTTTTAGACCTGGTGCATATAAGTTGAAACAGTCACATGAGGAGTCTATCTTATGTATTATTAGATGTAAAGATCTACACTTAGGAGTGAGATGACAGGCTGTGAACTTGGGAATCTTCAAATGATGACTGAAGTCATAGAAATAGTAAGAATGCTGTGGGAAGAGCAAAGGTGGAACCCTGAGGAGCATTCACATTTACGGAATAGACAGAGGAGGAACCTGCTCGGGAACCCGAAAAAGTGCTTACTTTTCCCAGTGCATAGGTGGGTGCTTAGTTGTGTACAACTCTTTGCAACCCCATGGACTATAGCCCACCAGGCTCCTCTGTCCATGGAATTTTCTAGGCAAAGAATGCTAGAGTGGATTGCCATTCCCCTACTCCAAGGGATCTTCCTGACCCAAGGATGAACCCGTGTCTTCTGCATTGGCTGGAGCATTCCCAGAGGGCGAAGCCCAAGTTCATGCTAAGTTGCTTCAGTCATGTCTGCTCCTTTGTGACCCTACAGACTGTGTAACCCACCAGGCTCTTCTGTCCATGGACCATAGCTCACCAGGCGTCTCTGTCCATGGGATTCTCCAGGTATGAATATTGGAGTGAGTTGCTGTGCCCTCCTCCTGAGGATCTGCCCAGCCCAGGGATTGAACCCTGTTCTCTTATGTCTCCTGCATTGGCAGGCAAATTCTTTACCAGTAGAGCCACCTGGGAAGCCCAAGAGGACTGGGAAATTACAAATCCCAGAGGGAAGCTATAGCAAACCTAGACAGCATATTAAAAAGCACAGACATTACTTTGTCAACAAAGATCCATCTAGTCAAAGCTATGGTTTTTCTACTAGTCATGTATGGATGTGAGAGTTGGACTATAAAGAAAGCTGAGTGCTGGAGAATTGATGCTTTTGAACTGTGGTGTTGGAGAAGACTTCTGAGAGTCCCTTGGACTGCAAAGAGATCCAACCAGTCCATCCTAAAGGAAATCAGTCCTGAATATTCATTGGAAGGACTGATGCTGAAGCTGAAGCTCCAATACTTTGGCCACCTGATGTGAAGAACTGACTTATTAGAAAAGACCCTGATGCTGGGAAAGATTGAAGGCGGGAGGAGAAGGGGATGATAGAGGATGAAATGGTTGGATGGCATCACCGATTCAATGGACATGAGTTTGAGCAAGCTCCAGGAGTTGGTGATGGACAGGGAAGCCTTGTGTGCTGCAGTCCATGGGGTCACAAAGTCAGACACAACTGTGCAATTGAACTGACTGAACTGAGGAGGATGATGGCCCCAATGAAGATCATTAACATAAGAAACTGTGCTAATAGGGCAAGTAAGATAAAGACTCTGAAGTGTCCCATAGACTTAGCAATAAATAGCTCTTTCCCTTGGTAAACTTAATGAGATAGAAAAGTTAAGTTTTTTGTTTTTATTTCAGAAGACATTTATTTGCAACTTTGTTGAAATATAATTAACATATAACATTGTGTAAGTTTAAGGTGTACAATGTAATGCTTTGGTACACACACACATATCTATGGACTTCCATCACTGCAGATGGTGATTGCAGCCATGAAATTAAAAGACGCTTACTCCTTAGAAGAAAAGTTATGACCAACCTAGATAGCATATTAAAAAGCAGAGACATTACTTTGCCAACAAAGGTCCATCTGGTCAAGGCTATGGTTTTTCCAGTAGTCATGTATGGATATGAGAGTTGGACTGAAGAAAGCTGAGCGCCAAAGAATTGATGCTTTTGAACTGTGGTGTTGGAGAAGACTCTTGAGAGTCCCTTGGACTGCAGGGAGATCCAACCATTCCATTCTGAAGGAGATGAGCCCTGGGATTTCTTTGGAAGGACTGATGTCGAAGCTGAAACTCCAATAATTTGGCCACCTCATGCGAAGAGTTGACTCATTGGAAAAGACCCTGATGCTGGGAGGGATTGGGGGCAGGAGGAGAAGGGGACGACCGAGGATGAGATGGCTGGATGGCATCACTGACTTGATGGACATGAGTTTGGGTAAACTCCGGGAGATGGTGATGAATAGGGAGGCCTGGTGTGCTGCGATTCATGGGGTCGCAAAGAGTCGGACACGACTGAGCAAGTGAACTGAACTGAACTGATAGCTCAGTTGGTAAAGAATCCACCTGCAGTGCAGGAGACCCTGGTTCAATTCCTGGCTCAGGAAGATCCATTGGAGAAGGGATAGGCTACCTACTCCAGTATTCTTGGGCTTCCCTTGTGGCTCAGCTAGTAAAGAATCGGCCTGCAGTGTGGGAGACCTGGGTTCAATCCCTAGAGAAGGAAAAGCTACCAATGCCAGTATTCTGGCCTGGAGAATTCCATGGAATATACAGGCGGACATGACTGAGCAACTTTCACTGTACATGTATGCTGTGACATGATCACAACATATATCACCTTACATTTTTACAATTTTTTTTTTTTTTTGCAGTGAGAACTTAAGTATTTTAATAAAGGAAAATTTATTCCAGTTCTTTCTCAGATTTTTAACACTGTAGTTCCCAATTGGTAGACTCCTGAGACTCTGACTCTTGAACAGATTGAATGAGCATTACAATTTCTTAAAGTATAGATGTGGTTATGATCAGTAGAATTTAAAAATCATTAGAAAACGTTTGAGTTCAGAATAGATTGTGGGTATTTTATGGTTTTGTAACATCAACAGAGACCAAAGTGATTCTCTTGACATTTGAGTGTCTGAAATGTTTTGGCTTTATAAAGGGAGTCCTGCAGGACTCTTGTTCGTGATATAGCTGGTCATTCAGTTCAGTTCAGTCGCTCAGTCGTGTCCGACTCTTTGCGACCCCATGAATCGCAGCACGCCAGGCCTCCCTGTCCATCACCAACTCCTGGAGTTCACTCAGA
>SJYT01065952.1:0-53968 GCA_006410635.1 Cephalophus harveyi | reverse complement strand
TTTTTTTTTTTTTGTAGTTTGAATTTTTGTCCAAAATATTCAGAAAATATTTATTTTTTTAATTGAAAGAAAGTTACTGTTTCAACTTTTAGACAATTAGTTTTCCTAATTTTTCAATATAAGAAAAAGACATTGCATAGACTGTGATGAAGAGAGGGGATATTATGGACAGCACATTGCTGCTTAGTGCTCATTTGTTAGGTAGGATAGAATGTAGAAATCAGCTCAGTGTTCAGTGACTCCTAAATTATTTATTCTGAGCTGGAGAAACTCTGATATAATAAGATTTTAGTAAAATTATTATTCAATATGTGTTGTAGTCTGATGTTCTCCAAGACCAGATTTAGAGCCTGAGATAGAGATTCTCATGCAAATGATTTCCAAAGGAAGTATTTTCAAGGGAAAGCTGCAATGGAATTGGGTAGACAGAGCACGGGAAGAAATTCAGCAAAATATGGGTCCAACTAGAATCCAACTGGAGCCTGATCTCACAGGGAGTTCTTTAGCATGAATGACATCACAGTGCTGTCTGTCTCCCACCTATCCCTGGGGTTAAGGAAGCAACTTAAACTGAATCTAACCTCTCTGGAATCCCCAGGCAAAACAGCTTTTCACAATGCTGGGCTTGAGAAACAAGTTTACACTAACTTTCAAGAGCCCATCTTGTGCATCTCTTCCCTCATTTGCACTCAGTGACTTAAAGATGATAACTTAAAATCCACTGTGGTAGGAATGTTTATACTACAGAAATCTGGACATGCTACACACCAGGATCTTGGTTTATCAATCTGGAGAGCTAGTTGATAAACACCTATTAGAGCATTACTATCCTTACAAGACAGCAGCAATGCCTAGGAGGAGGGTAAGCTGATTGCAACCAACACTCAAAAGAAATTGGGAGGACTGTCCACTGACCTAGAAAAGGAGGTTGGGGTGAATTGACAACAGCATCTATTATAACTAGTGTTTAAAAAAAGTCTTTGATTTATTACAAATATCCATATTGGAAACATTTTCAGTTACATGTTTCTGCAACAACATAGCTGGCGTGTAATCATTGGCTAAGCTGTACGCGCACGCAGGATTTTCAAATCACAAAATCTCATTGGCTAGGGTTTGAATCAAAATCCCAATTCTGATTGGCTCGAGTTTGGCACGAGTGGGACTTTTCCAGGGTGGAGTTTCTTAGAATTATGACTCAGGTTTACAAGACCCTGAAACTTAGGCCTAGTGTAGCCTTTTGAGCCTGTCATGGCTCCGGTCTGGTCAGTTAACATTCCCCACTGTCTTTTAGTTATATGTAGGAATCTTCCCCTTTAATTTGAGGCAATGCCTGATACTGATGTCTGAGTAGTAGTAGTTGGATGGTATTGATGCGCTGCTTTACAAAGGTTACAAGCTTGTTTAGCATGCATGGGCCAAAGGTGCATATTAATAGTAGCAGTATAAGTGGGCCCNATATGGAGGAATCTTCCCCTTTAATTTGAGGCAATGCCTGATACTGATGTCTGAGTAGTAGTAGTTGGATGGTATTGATGCGCTGCTTTACAAAGGTTACAAGCTTGTTTAGCATGCATGGGCCAAAGGTGCATATTAATAGTAGCAGTATAAGTGGGCCCGCCAGGGTGGAAATCAGCGTTGTTAACCGTGGAGACTGCTGAAACCAAGACTCAAACCACCCCTGTTGGGCCTCTCACTCATGCTTTCGTTGTGCCAGCCCTTCTCTTACTTTGGCCATAGATTGTCTTACCACCCCAGTATGGCCTGCATAAAAACAACATTCCTCTCCCACAGCCGCACATAACCCTCCTTGGTGTAAGAAGATCAAGTCTAGATCAAGTCTAGAAGATAAAGTCCCCCTTCTATTCTGTAAAACCACCTCTGACAGTGAAGTTAGGGATTTTTCAAGGTGACTAATTGACTCCTCTATGCGGGCAATGTCTTCATCTATGTCGACCCGCAGGGAAGTCAGCCCTTGGTTCTGCATAGTCAAGGATGCTATTCCTGTCCCTCCTCTGGCAATCTCGAGACGAAACAGAGTCGCTAAAGTAATAGCAGCAATTGGTTCTCTTTTGCCTCTAAACATCTCTCCTGGCTCCCTTCCCTGGTCCCAGTGTGTGTACATTACCTCCCCAGAGTGGTATAGGATCTTTGGTATTATGGCGACCAGAACACAAAATTCTCTACTCTGATAAAAAACTGCTGCATGTAAGCAAGGAGTCAACCCAGTATGGGAACAGACCTACCAACCCCCTGCCTCAGGCACAATCCATGTTGTCTCATCTAGTCCTGTGAGACTAGCAGTTTGGGTGCACAGGGGGGGTCTTTTCAGATGGGACTGTTCCTAGGCAAAGTCCCTTTCCCCAGACTTCTCTCATTGTGAGACCGACCTTACGTTCCCCCCATTGACATTGAGGTGGGTTCGGGCTGGTGGATAAGTTGTAAGAAATATTTAAGCCTACTGCTTCATAAAAGGGAGGGTAAAGAGTGTAACAGAGCCAAAAAGATTGGGTTCCATTTGGGTTGGAATGATTTAGGGCCACAAAAGCAGCTGTGACTAGGCTCCATAAGGGGTCTGAGGTTTTAGGGTCAGAGGCAGAGGTTCCTCGGCCTGAGTAGGTGGCCCCCATGCTCTTTATAGTAGTCTGGGGGTTCTGGGTTTGAGTTGTCCCTAGTTTGGGGCCTACGGTTGGGGGCTGTGGATGTACAGCCACGTTGGGGCCTATGCTATGGATCTGAAGTGGCTATATTACCTGACTGATTATCAGAATTCTGCCAGGGTATGGACCAGACCATTCGGCGTTGAGCTGGAAATCCCAAGTTATCCAGGAAACCCAAGACCTCTCTCTCTCTTAGCCAACTCTTGATTGAACATTATTCTCACCTGAGCAATCTTGTCCCTGTCCTCCACTCATAGTCGGACGGTTCACGCATAGGTTGGGTGAACGAGAAGTTGACCAGGTCTCGGTTCCCTACCCCCCATTTCCACATCAAGCCATTGGAGGCTACACAGCCCCAATCCCAATAGAAATAATGTTATAGACCCCTGCAAGTCCTCCAGTTGCCTTTCAGATGGCCAGGACATGCCCAAAATCCTTGAACTTGGGTCTTGCTCTCAGTCCAAGATGTCTCCACAAGGTCTTTGAGGTTAAAAAACAGATCTGGCCACCAAGCATTAGGGGGATGGGTACCAGTGGTCATGCTGAGTACCTCCCGAGTCAGTCCGTTTTGAAGTTTCCAGGTTATCTTGGCCAGTTGATGTGGGTTAGGGCTGGTTGCTCTGAGGTCAAGGAGGGCCGTCACCAGTAGAAGAGTCATGAGGTGCCCTAAGCTCCTCGACAGATGAGCTTCAGCTTTAAGGGGTTGGTTGGGTGTGGGTTCACCTTCCATTCTTCCTGGGCCTTCTCTTGTTCTTCTGGAGTGGCCTGGCACACGTGATTACAGTGTACCCAAGGTCCAATGCTGTCAACCTTTAGGGCAGTAGGGGTGGTAAGGAGGACAACATAAGGACCTTTCAATCTAGGTTCTAGGGCTTTGGATTGGTGTCTTTTGACCCACATCCAGTCTCCTGGTCCGATGTTATGAGTAGGGATGGTCCCCTGGTTTTGGCCCTCATGAATATCTTTAACCAAAGTCCAGATATGGGCATGCACTTTGCTCAAGGCCAAGATGGCTTCCCGAAATGCCCTTAGGGTGGGATGAGGTTCAGTCTTTCCCTGGAAAATAAGACATATTGGGGGAGGACTTCCGTAGACAATCTCAAATGGTGTCAAGTTCAATTTATAGGGGGTGTTGCATGCCCGCAAGAGTGCGAAGGGAAGGAGGGTCACCCAGTCCCCGCCTGTCTCTATTGCCAATTTTGCTAAAGTTTCTTTTAGGGTCCGATTCATCCTTTCTACCTGTCCTGAGCTCTGGGGATTGTATTCACAATGCAGTTTCCATTTGGTCCCCAGGGCTAAAGCCAGTCCCTGAACAATTTGGCTCACAAAAACAGGTCCATTATCAGAGCCCATAGTTATCGGCAGCCCAAACCTAGGCACTATCTCTTCTAGGAGCTGTTTTGGCAACTGTCTCCCTCTTAGTGGGGTAAGCCTCCACCCACCCAGAGAAGGTATCCACCAAGACTAACAAGTAATGGTATCCATACTTGCCTGGCCTTACCTCAGTGAAATCTATTTCCCAGTGTTGTCCTGGCCTCTCCCCTCGGTACCTTATACCCGTGTGTTGTCCCTTTCCTGGTCTCATCATCTGGCATGCTTTGCAGGCATGGGCTATGTCTTTCTTGGCTGCTTTTTGTAGGGGAAACCACAGGGGAGATGTCTGTAAAAGTGACAGAGTCTTCTTTTCCCCCAGGTGGGTGGTCTGATGTAGGTGCGTACAGAGATGTCTGCCCAGGTCAGCAGGGAGCAATAGGTTGCCATCTGGGTCCCAGTACCATCCGTCTTCACTCACGGGACAGTTGGTGTTTTCTCAAATCCAATCCTGATCGGAGGGGGAGTACTTGGGGGATGGTGGCAAGGTCCTCATTCCTGGGACTGGCAATCCCACAGTCAGTATGCGGGTTTTGTAGCTTCCCATGGCTGCTTGGCGAGCGGCTGTGTCAGCAGCTCGGTTGCCTTGAGCCCTGAGATCCTTTCCCTTTTGGTGCCCTGGAACATGCACTACGGCTACCGCCCGAGGCTGGTGGACCACTGCCAAGAGTCTACGGATCTCCGGTAAGTTTTTGAATTCTCTTCCCTCTGCAGTCAAGAACCCCCATTCTTTGTATATCGGGCCATGAATACGCACAGTGTCGAATGCATACCAGCTGTCTGTGTAAATGGTGACCCTTTTTTCCTTCGCCATCTCAAGTGCCTGGGCTAGGGCAATTAATTCTGCTTTCTGCACAGATGTCCCAGGGGGCAGAGCCTCGGCCCAAGCAACTCTTTCAGGGGCATCTACTATTGCTGCTCCTGCCCTTCTCTGCATGTCCATTACATAACTGCTTCCATCAGTGAACCATATCAATTCACTGTCTTGCAGTGGCACATCTCTGAGGTCTTTTCCCATGGTCGTCACCTCAGCTAGCACCTCAGCACAATCGTGGAGGGGTCTAGTTGTCTCTGGGATGGGCAAGAGGGTGGCCGGGTTCAGAGAGCAGGGTGTTTGAAAGTGTATTCAGGGGGTATCTAGCAGTAAGGCTTGATAATGGGTTAGGCATGCATTAGAGATCCACTTACCCAGCAGCTGCGTGAGGATCCCTTCAATGGCATGAGGGGTGTAGACCAGGAGGCGCTGTCCGTATGTCAGCTTGTCAGCATCATGGACCAAGAGGGCAGTGGCTGCGATGATACGGAGGCAATGCCAAAGAATGTTCAAACTACTGCACAATTGCACTCATCTCATATGCTAGCAAAGTAATACTAAAAATTCTCCAAGCCAGGCTTCAACAGTACATGTGCTGTGAACTTCCAGGTGTTCAAGGTAGATTTAGAAAAGGCAGAGGAACCAGAGATCAAATTGTCAACATCTGTTGAATCATCGAAAAAGCAAGATAATTCCAGAAAAACATCTACATCTGCTTTATTGACTTGCTAAAGTCTTTGACTGTGTGGATCAAAACAACCTGTGGGAAATTCTTCAAGAGATGGGAATACCAGACCACCTGACTTGCCTCCTGAGAAATCTGTACGCAGGTCAAGAAACAACAGAACCAGACATGGAACAAGAGATGGTTCAAAATTGAGAAAGGATTATGTCAAGGCTGTATATTGTCACCCTGCTTATTTAACTTATGCAGAGTACATGATGCGAAATGCCAGGCTGGATGAAGTACAAGATTGAATTAAGATTGCCAGGAGAAATATCAATAACCTCAGATATGTGGATGACACCACCCTTATCGCAGAAAGTGAAGAGGAATAAAAGAGCCTCCTGATGAAACTGAAAGAGGAGGGTAAAAGAGCTGCCTTAAAACTGAACATTCAAAAAGCAAAGATCATGGCATCCAGTCCCATCATTCCATGGCAAAAAGTGGGAAAACAATGGAAACAGTTACAGACTTTATTTTCTTGTGCTCCAAAATAACTCTAGATGGTAACATGACTGATACCATGAAATTAAAAGACACTTGCTCCTTGGAAGAAAGGCTATGACCAACCTAGACAGTATATTAAAAAAGCAGAGACATTATTTTGCTGATAACGCTATGGTTTTTCCAGTAGCCATGTATGGATGTGAGAGTTGGACCATAAAGAAAGCTGAGTACTGAAGAAAGATGCTTTTGAACTGTGGTGTCAGAGAAGACTGTTGAGAGTTCCTTGGACAACAAGGAAATCAAACCAGTCAATCCTAAAGGAAAGAAGTCCTGAATATTCATCAGAAGGGCAATATTCATCAGCTGAACCTTCAATACTTTGACCACCTGATGTGAAGAACTGACTCACTGGAAAAGACCCTGATACTGGGAAAGATTTAAGACTGAAGGAGAAGGGGATGACAGAGGTGGTTGTATCACATCACTGACTGGATGGACTTGAGTTTGAGCATGCTCTGGGAGTTGGTGATGGACACAGATGCCTGGTATTCTTCAGTCCATGGGGTTGCAAAGAGTCAGATACCACTGAGCTACAGAACTGAAATTATGTTTCTAGCAACACTGAAGGCATTGTATACAACACTTTAAACCCATATTGGAAGCAAGCTGGAAAGTCCAACAGAAAGAGATAGGGAGAAGCTTATAGGCTTTCCCAAGTAAGATTATTAATATTTTTCAACACTTAGCCTTTTAATGATTATTTCAGTTTCTGAATCCAAAAGGTAAGATTTTTTTTTTTTAATCTAAATAGGAGTGAGAAAATAACCTTGTGCCAGGCAGTTTTGAGACCACACTGTTCAATCAGTTCAAAGTATTATTAGCATTTTTCTCAAGTGTAATATATGATAACTGCCAAGCTTTCCTTTTGTGATTACAAAGTGGACAGATACATAGTGAGCCATATTTCAGCACTGCAGAGATATGAAAAGTGACCTGCTGAAAATGGCCCAGAAGGAATGAATAAGACATCAATGTCACCTGTATACTGATTGGTGATGAATTTCTAAAAAGTTTAATGGTATGATTCTATGATATATAGGGGCTTCCTGAAAGATAATAACTGTATGTTATCCACTTAGAAGACTGTAAAGGGTGAAAGTAACTAAGCCCAGATAATATATAAATATGTGACTTTACTAACATAGTCAAACCATTTAGTTAATTCCATATAGCTACCCTCTATGATTAGAAATAAAATTAACAGGATTGTGAAAAATCAGGAAGATCAGATGTTCCACAACTCTTATTATTACACATTTAGTAAAGCCCTTAATTTGCCTTTTCATAGACTGGGACCTATACAGTGGAAAGGGAAAGTGTATGTGCTAATCATGTTTTGGGGTGAATTAACAACAGTCAGAGTCCTCTGGTCCATATTCAAGAGGGAACAACAAAATCTCTTTGAATGAACATATTGTACTTACCAGTTACTATGTGGTATGGCATTTCCCCCAAGGACGAGGCACAGGATCTTGAATAAGAGTGAAACTTTTCAGCCTACAATCTGGGTTCCTTTGGTGTACTAATTTTTTTATGGCCATGGTTTACAGCTTCTGGTTTGTAGCCAAGTACATGGCACAAAGAAAGCATCTGATAAATGTTTATTGAGTGAAATGATAGATGAGTGAAAAAAAAAAAAAAAGCCCCAGATCTTGGAATTACAAATAGATGGAAAAGAGAAAGGAAATAAATATATTAAGTACCTCCCACATAATAAATATATTAAGTAACTCCCACATGCATTTATATATATATAAATTCCCTGAACAACTTGAAATGGTTAGTTTTACAGACCAGGAAATTGAAATCTACATTTGTTACATAGTTTACCTAGAGTCACAAGGACAGGAAAAAGAGCTAAGTTTCAACCTTTAGGTTTTCTGACTGCAATACAGTATTCCTTTCTAGAATCTTGCACTAAAAGCTAAAGACAAAGGAGAATATTTTCCATTTCCATTAAGGATTTAGGAAGAAGAAAGCATAGGATTAGAAGAACACTGACCTTCAGCCAGTTTCCTTCTCTTTTTCATAATTTAAAAGAATGAGGGAAAGTGGTGCCCTGCACCAGATTCTCACCATGTTCAGCCTGTTAACTCATCTTTGAGGCCTATCTGTTTTGGGTCTAGCATGATACATATTTTATCCTTAGAGGTGGTGCTATAGGTTTGCTTTGTTATCTGGCTGCTACTCTTTTCCTCGGCACGTGGGCAAAGCATGCATTGAATGTTGCTTCTGTATAGGTAATTTTCCTACATCTTTCAAACAAGAAGTGCAATGACCAAGATAGTTATTGTCATCACCATACTAGATCTGGCAGCTATTGACTAAGGGGAAATGTCTACAGTTCTCATTTCTAAAACACAAATACGGGTACTTTCTTTCTGTATAGAGGGTGGAAGTATTTTCTGTGTCTTCTCTCTCTTCTGTTGTCTCTTACATTGTGCTGAGCACATGCTTTGGTGTTTCTGCTGCTGGACTATTCCCCTAAAGAACATGAATTGTACTGTGGAAATCCTGGTTGACTTATTTCCAAGTTCTGCACAGCTCAGAACACAATAAAAAAAAAAAAAAAGGTTTAAAGTTATAAGCCTCAAAAGACTGGCTAGTGTAAATGCTCTCCCTGTTTTTCCTAGGCAGCCATCCTTTCAGTCATTATGATATTTATAATTTAAAAAGGAACCTGGCATATTGCTATTATTCCTTCCCCAGACTGCCCATAGTTCTCTGTGGATAGTAATGATGATAATGGATGGAAATTTTAGGTTATTCTTCTATCCAGTGTTAAGACTGAAAGGAATTCAAAGGTAACCCTCAGTTCTCAAACTGCACCAGGAATAAAGCAATTAAATCAAAGGGCTGTGATTCCACTGTTAGTTAGCCCATTATCTGCACTCAGAAGCATTGCTGGAGCTTACCTCAGCCTTCTACTGCCTCTTTCTGCATGTGGTGGGGTGATATATGCTTCCTGGAAGTGGAATGCATATGGAGATGGGGGTCACTTCTGCTTCTCTCACCCACTAGTTCTCTATCCTTCTCTCACAAATGCTGCTGAAACATGGTACTATTATTCTCATCCTCTCAGTGTATTTCCCCAAAGCAAACAGAATTTTTCTCAACCTAAAATTTGTCTGACCTGGAAGGGACTTCATTGTTTTTTTAGTTTCTCAGAATATATATCAATAGTACAATTTCATAGGAGTCTCTGACAAAAAGTTTAAAAGAAGAGCCTGGGGACTTGTCTGTAAACTGTTTGAATGGCGATGTCTGGTGGAAACTAGAAGTACTGTTCTGTTACCAACAAAAAGATGTCTCACTAAGGCCATTTTTTTAAGAATCTCTTCTGCCTCAAAGTGATTCACCCAGCATCCAGTTCCCCAACTACTAAAAATTGGTACATTTTCTCTCCTTGTTTTACTTGAGATTTTTACTGTCAGTTTCAAAGTTCTCTTTGCTGATTTCTTGAGAATGCCCAGAAAGCTTTATGTAGATGGGTTCTTAGAAACTAGGATCAATATCCCTGTGATTCTAGAGTAATAGACAAATTAAGCCAATCTTGTACGGTTGGCCCTTGGTATTCCTGGGTTTCATAGCTGTGGATGGTTATGCTCATTGCACTGTGCCATTTTATATATGAGGCTTGAGCAGATTTTGTTATTCATGGGGATTCCTGGAACCAATGTCAAAGGCCAACTGTGTTTAACTCCCTGTGCACAAGAAATCCACTCCACCCCACCATCTTGCTAATTGAAAGGAAGCCTTTATAAATAAGTGGCCTCTACTCTGCCCTTAAACTTCCATATTTCCCCTGCTATAAAGAGTGCAGAGTCACAGGATTAAGTTTTTCCTTCTGTAAATGAGGGATATTCATTTCTAGAACAGACTGGTGAGCTAGTGAATTTTTTAATGTTATTAATGTGAATGTAACATTATTAGAATATGCTTTGAGTTTTAGATGGATATTTTATTATTTTGTTACCAAGGCTTTTCAAACAATAAAATATACTTTATACTTTTTGGAGTATTTGAAAGTTCAGTAAAATATGATAATGTTGCTTCACATGCTGTTCTCTTGGGTATGATACCAGTAAGATGTCTTCCTAACAGTCTCTTATAATGGATGAAAATATTCCCTCTAATTGCAGGCACAATGCTGATTTTGAAGCATATCATTGGAGTCAGGTAATCACCCTTTGAAATAGTGGTATTTGAAAATAAAATTTAAGTCTTCAGACATTTTTGCTTTATGATCATTGACACTGATGTTAGTAAACTCTTTCTCTAGCTCTAGAGAAGAGATATAGCAGGCAAAGTTTTTAATTTTTTTTCCTTCCCCATTTGCCATTGCTTTTTAATGATTACACCATATGGAGCAGAATAAATAAACTATGAAGGTAGCAAGATGCATAGAAAAAAGAACTTGGACTCTGACAGTCCTTAAGCAAGTTACTTTATCTCCTTGAGTCTATTTTCTAATCAATAAGGTAGAGTTAATATTAAAGAATTGAGGGAAGGACTTAAGATCAAGGTGGAGAAGTAGGAAGATGCTGAACTCACATCCCCTCATGAACATATCAAAACTACAGCTACATATAGAATGACTCTCACTGAAATTGATATGGGGACTAGATGAACAAATTTTCTTCAACCAAGGCCATAGAGAAAAATCTACATGGAGTCAGGTAGAAGGGGAGTAAAGCAATCTGTTTGGGAACCATGCCCCTAGAACAGAACAGGAGGGGCAGAACAGAAGAGGAGGGGGTTATCACAGGTTTGTGATCCTGTCTGGGGAACAAGGAGTTTAAACTACATATTAAGCATCTCATCCCTGTGATCCAAACCCCTTAACTGGTTTGAAAACCAATGGGGCTTACTAGAGGGTTGTAAGAAACTGAGACTCTACTCATAAAAAGTGAAAGCATGCTTGCCTACTCTGTCACAGAGCAGAGACAGCAGATTTTAAACAGCCTGGGGCTGAGGCTAGCTTGGAAGTGCTGCCCCAACAGGGCCAGTCTGTTCAGGTCCCTGCTCTAGCCCCTCTGGTTCAAGTGCTTCTCCTCACTAAAGTGGAAGCTGTAATTGTCAACGAGAGTGTTCACACATGAGGTAGCAGAGCCTGCTTGGACCCTAGCCCTGCCGCGGGACAGAGTGGAAGCAGACATTGCATGTGCATCCATTGGCACACACACTCAGATGAGACTGAGACTAGCTCCTTGGCAGAGACCACTATTATCAGGGAACCATGTCGTTGTGCACTGTAGGAGGGAGAAAGGCTAACTTCAGGTTGGAGAACACATCCGTGTACATCTGGGTGGGGGCAGAGCCAGCTAAGTGGTATGACACCAAACCCTCTGGTCCCCATGTAGCTTCTAACCAAGGTTCACACACTTGAGGGTGGGTAGAGTAAAGACAACACAAAAGTATAACCCCAAGCCCTCAAGCCCTGAACACATCCCAAATAAAGGCAGTGGCTGCCCTCACACCCAGGTGAAACCCAACTACCTCCCTACTCCATCTCTACAGGCTTTGCCACCCACTCCCTATAAGGTGGTGACAGCCGTTGAGCATAGGAGAAACCCTGGCTTGCGTATTACTCTGACTGTAGCCTCTCCAACTCTAGCCATTCTTCCCACGAAGGAGTTACTTGTCAGCACACTTTAAGGGAGAGTATGCTCATTTCAAATCGAGCTCTTCTACCAAAAACACTGGGCACACACAGGGCCATTTCCACACAACGACATGCCTTCAAGACTAGAATAAGTATCTAGTTCACATAATTTCATAGAAAGAGAAAGTAAAATAAAGTGAGAAGACAGAGACTATGTTTCAAATAAAAGAACAAGAATAAAAACCCTTATGAAACAAAGGTAAGTAATTTGCCGATAGAGTTCAAAGCAATAGTAATAAGAATGACATAGAGATGGCTAAGAGGCACAGGAAAAGATGCTCAACATCACTAATCATCATGGAAATGCAAATTAAAAAAAAAAGAGATCACGTCACACCTGTCAGAATGGCTCTTGAGAAAACTACTACAAAGAATAAATGTTGGTTAGGATGTAGAGAAAAGGGAAACTTAATTCACTGTGGTGGGAATATAAGTTGGTACATTGACTACGAAAAACACTATGGGATTCCTAAACAACAACAAAAAAAGAACATTATTAAACAATTCTACCCCTGGATATAATGTGTGAAATAAATGAAAACTCTAATTCAAAAAAATATGCAGGCCAATGTTCAGAGTAGCATTATTTACAATAGCCAGCATAGCAGCCTAAGTGTACATTAACAGATGAATTGATAAGGAAGACATGATACATATGGGATATACCATATATACCGCGTAGTATATATATGATGTAGTTATATATATATATAAAATATATATAAAGCTTTGAGTATTGTAGTGTATTATACTTCATGAAGTAACTCAAAGACAAATAATGTATGGTCTCACTTATATATGGAAACTGAAAAATTAAAAAAAAAATGAATGAACATAACAAAATAGAAACAGATTTGTAAATACAAAGAACAAAGTTGTGGTTACCAAAGAGGAGACAGATGGGAGAAGATAACAATAGTGGATGGAGATTAAGAGCTCAAAACTACTACTCATTTTTTTAAATGAGATACGAATATATAATATACAGCACAGGGAATATGTTGCACACATGAATCAAATGTAAATTTATAAATTATACTTCATTTTTTTTTAAAGCAATTTTTGGTGATGGTCATAATTTTTTGAGATGGTCTCGTTATTGTGCCTAGTACATCATGTTTCCATAATTTATTTGTGATTTAACAGAAATAGCTGACCTTGGAAATTATTTCAGCATTGTCTACCTTGGTGGTGCAGTGATAAAGAATCCGCCTGCAACGCAGGAGACCTGAATTCAATCCCTGGGTTGGGAAGATCCCCTGGAGGAGGGCGTGGCAACCCACTCCAGTATTGCTGCCTGGAGAATCCCCAAGGACAGAGGAACCTGATGGGCTACAGTCCATGGAGTCACAAAGAGTTGGACATGACTGAGTGATTAAGCACACACACACACACAGGTGGCACAGTAGTAAAGAATCCACCTGCCAATTCAGGAGATGCAAGAGACATTCACTCAGTCCTTAGGTTTGGAATATTTCTTGGAGTAGCAAATGACAAACTACTCCACTATTCTTTCCTGGAAAATTCCATGGCGAATGGAGCCTGGTGGGCCAGAATGAGTCCATGGGGCCAGAAAGAGTCATAAATGGCTGAGTACTGTTGTTGTTATTCAGTCACTAAGTCACGTCCGACTTGTTGTGACCCCATGAACTTCAGCATGCCAGGCTTCTCTGTCCATCACTATCTCCCTGAGTTTCCTCAAACTCATGTCCATTGAGTCAGTGATGCCGTCCAATCATCTCATCCTCTGTTGTCCCCTTTTCCTCTTGTCCTCAATTTTTCCCACCATCAGGGTTTTTCTCAATGAATCTGCTCTTCACATCAGGTGGCCAAAGTATTGGAGCTTCAGCTTCAGTCCTTCCAATGAATACTCGGAGTTGATTTCCTATAGTATTGACTGGTTTGTTCTTCTTGTAGTCCAAGAAACTTTCAAGAGTCTTTTCTAACACCACAGTTCAAAGGCATGAGTTCTTTGGTTTTCAGCCTTCTTTAAGGTCCAGCTCTAACATCCATACATGACTAATGGGAAAAAAAAAAAACAAAAACACATAGCTTTGACTCTATAGACCATTGTCAGCATAGCTTTTTAAAACACTGTCTTGGTTTGACATAGCTATTCTTCCAAGGAGCAAGCATCTTTTAATTTCATGGCTGCAATCACTGTCTGCATTGATTTTGGAGCCCAAGGAAATGAAATGACACTGTTTCCACATTTTTCCCATCTATTTGCCAAGAAGTGATAGGACCAGTTGCCATGATCTTGATTTTTTGCATGTTAAGTTTTAAACTAGCTTTTTCACTCTCTTCTTTCACCTTCATCAAGAGGCTCTTTAGTTCCTCTTCACTTTCTGCTATTAAAGTGGTATCATCTACATAACTGAGGTTGTTGATAATTCTCTCAGCAGTCTTGATCTCAACTTGTGATTCACCTAGCCCAGCATTTTGCATGAGGTACTCTGCATAGACGTTAAGTAAGCACAGTGACAGTATATAGAGTTGAAGTACTCTTTTCCCAATTTTGAACCAGTCCATTGTTCCATGTACTGTTTTACTTGTTGCTTCTTGATCTGCACACAGGTTTCTCAGGAGGGAGGTAAGGTGCTCTGATATTCCCATCTCTTTAAGAATATTACACAGTTTATTGTGATCCACAATATGAAACATTTTGTGATCCACAAAATGAAGCACAAGTAGTTGTCTTTATGGAATTCCCTTGCTTTTTCTATGATCCAGCATATGTTGGCAATCTGCTTGATTATATTCTTTGCAGCCAAAAATGGAGAAGCTTTATACAGTCAGTAAAAGCAAGACCTGGGACTCACTGTGGCTCAGATCATCAGCTCCTTATTGCAAAATTCAGGCTCAAATAGAAGAAAACAGGGAGGAACCACTAGGTCATTAAGTTATGACCTAAATCAAATCCCTTATAATTATATAGTGCTGATGACCAATACAAAGGGACTAGATCTAGTAAATAGAGTGCCTGAAGAACTATGGATGGAAGTTAATAATGTTGTAAAGAAGGTGATGATCAAAACCATCTCCAAGAAAAAGAAATGCAAGAAGGCAAAATAGTGTCTGAGGAGGCCTTACAAATAGCTGAGAAAAGAAAGCCTTCCTAAGTGACCAATGCAAATAAACAGAGGAAAATAATAGAATGGGGGAAACTCTTTAAGAAAATTGGAGTTACCAAAGGAACATTTCATACAAAGATAGGCACAATAAAGGACAAAAATATCAAGAGCCTAACAGAGGCAGAAGAGATTAAGAAAGAGTACAAGAATACACAGAAGAACTGTACAGAAAAGCTCTTAATGACCCAGTTAAACAGGACAATGTGGTCTGTCACCTAGAACCAGACATCCTGGAGTGTGAAGTCAAGTGGGGCTTGAGAAGCATTACTACGAACAAAGTTAATGGAGGTGATGGAATTCCAGCTGATCTATTTCAAATCTTAAAAGATGATGCTATTAAAGTGCTACCCATGTAATAATATGTTCATGATTTAAAGTGAACTTTATTTATGCCATACCTTTAGTTCACAAGCGAGGTAAAACAAATGCTAACTATAATATGGAGAAATATATGATAGATTACAAGTTTTGTAATGTGTTTCTTGCTGAGTGCTGTCCGACTCTTTGAGACTCCATTGACTTTAGCCAGGTTTTCTGTCCATGGAATTCTCGAGGCAAGAATACTGGAGTGGGTTGCCATTCCTTTCTCCAGGGATCTTCCTGACCCAGTGATCGAACCTGGGTCTCCTGAATTGCAGGCAGATTCTTTACCATCTGAGCCACCATGAGGGGAGAAGAACTGTATACCTTTTTTCTCCTGTCTTCCTAGGTTCTCCAGCAAGGGCCTTATAAATTATATTGACAAAAGACAGATTAACAAGAGAAAAGCAAACAGAAGCTTATTCAAATGTGCTTGGAGACTTTTATCACTTTGTAATACCCAGAGCTGACTAACTCAAAGGGGGTTTTAGAATTTGGGGGTCTATATAACTAGCCTAGTAGGGGGAAGAGAGGAGGAGAAAGGACACTTATAGAAAAGCAAATGACTTTTGGAAGGATAAATGGGCCCTTGGGAGAATAGATGGGAGATATTAGTTTGTGACAATAGTCTGCCTATGAGTGTGGTACTGTCGCAAAGAGAAGACTGGAACTGCTACGGGGTTATAACAATTGAGTTCTCTGGGAAGACTATGCTTTTTGGCAGATAAGAGGTTTTGGAAACATAAATGCATTCAGCCTAAAATAATTTTTATGCAAAGTGGCATTCTTTGAGTTGGCATGATTTGATTGCGATGAATGATATCTATACTTCATAGTCTTTATGAAGTACAGTTCTCATGTATTGTATAATATGCCATATAATTTAACCATGTCTGGTAGTCTGCTTTTTTACCCCTGAGGCCATATTTTATTTGGATCATAGAGGGTGCCCAGGAAGTACACACTGAGATTTTTGGTTGGTGCTTGATTAATGTTTATTGTATTTAATTTGGGCTAAGATTTAGCAACAGCAGCAGCAGGGTGACCAAAGTAGGTAAAATAAGAATACCCACAAATGTGGTTGTCATCATAACTCCAATGAAAAAGACATACCTCTGGAAAAAGACAAGGGGATAATTCAGAATTTTACTGATTGAATAAAATAATATCAATCACATCAAATGATTAGTACTTAACAGTAGACCAGCCAGCCTTCCACTTGAGTTTCCAAACTCATTTTGGTGTCTCGTTGCTATTTTATCACAGTTCTTTGAGCTCCTTCTGGATTGTCAGTTTGTATCATTCAAACCAGTAGTCTCAATGTACTCCCCTATTCATACATGATATATGCAGTGTCTTTTGCAATACTCACGGTCCACATAAGATGTCAACTACTATATCTGGTATTGCTCGGCATAATGAATCACATACTCTGCTATTCTCTTGCTCCAATTTTTTCACAATATTTTCCTGGATCCCTGACTATCTCAGGATCAGTTCATTCTCCACCAAGTATCAGGTCAATCTCTTGAAAATTCTATAAGCCCATATATTGGAATAAACATCACAACTATTATAATTTACCCATTAACTGTGAATATATAAATAACATCCCTGATCATTTCTCTCATTTAATCCTCAGAACAACTTTTTGAAGTAGTCAAGTTACGATATTGGAAGGCTATTGCCATAATAATGCTATTTAACAAAAAACTACAAAATTGCAGTGGTATAAAACATACAGGTATTTCTTGCACATGGGCCTTCAGGTCTTCTGGAACAGAACTCATTGATGCTCCAAGTAAAGGTCAGATATGTTCTATGACCCAAGCTGAAGTGGCAGCAACTACCTAGAGTCTGTTCTTTTGGCTGAGATCAAACATTTTCAGTAAGGAAATAAAGCATATAATGCCACATAAGCCTTAAATGAAAAACTGGCCTACTGTGACTTCCACTCATATTCCACTGGCCATATTGAATGCCCATCCATAGTTTCCAATACATTCTCTCCACTGGGTGCCTTTTTGTGAGAAAATTTCACATGAAACAATCCAAAGTTAGCAAGGTAATAAATTGAAGGACTACAACTTACCAAAATCTGCTCCCTTCCCCCAGTCACAAACATCTTTGGTTATTTTGTTTTGTAAAACTCAAATTTATGAGCAATTTAGGGGAAATATCTACGCTCAAATTGCTGCTGGCATTTTGTAAAGGACACTGTGTCATTGGGTCTTCCTGAAGGAAACTCTGGGTAAGAAATTTCTTTAATACTAACTGCTTGGGAAAACTTTGCTTCTTCTGTACAATTGATGTTCTTTTTTCCGCCATGGAAATTGTGTGATTGTGTTGTTCATTTCCCTTTGAGGGTCAAGATTTTCAGAACCAAGTTTTTACCTATTATAAAGTCAGTGGGACTTTATAACCTGCTGATTTCCTCTCTGGATCCTGCTGTTCTACTCTTTTTTTTTTTGCTTTATTTGATTCTTTTGCTATTTGTAATGTTATATACATTTTCTTTCTATAAACTATATTAAGTCTTTTGTGGAATGAGGAAAGATAGAAGGAAGAACAAAGCAAATAATTAAATAAAGCTATGCATTGTAAAGAGTACCTAATTAAGAAGAGGGAAACCAGCTGGTCTGTTCTTCTACTTTAATTATTTACCATTGATAGGAAAATATTTTGTTTATAACAAAAATTAAACTAGATCTTCAGAAATTAAGCTTTCCAGAAGAGCTGAAGCATAAGATCAAAGGGGTTTCTGTGCATTTTCTCTAAGGCTTCCATATGACACTATCCTCTCTATAAGCCTCCCTTCTCCCCTCCTTCCAGCCCAAACCCACAAAAAGATGTGAGCTTTTCTTTCTCCTGTTAATACTTGTCACTCTGCTTCTGACTGGTGGATCTGGTTTAAATAGATTCAGTCACCAGAATTTGAAAAGAAAGCATGATAGATACAAGTGGAGCAGATTAACCAAAGCACTACAACATTTTATTCATGTCTACAATTTCAAAATGTAAAGTGGAAAATATTCCCAGTTGCATATGGAGTGGAAGAAAGTGCAATAGTTTCAAAGACCCAGTGAAGTGAAAATGGAGGAGGGAGCTATGAGTTGGCCTGCTGGCTGTTGAGGAGAGGGATATTTCTTATCACACTTAGTTTACTTTTGTAGTTAGCATCAATGAGGTGAGCACATTGCACAAGAATGAATTCTGCAAATTTCAGGGGTACTAAATAACATTCTAAGAGAAGAATATGTTTTTTTCTGGGAAATCAAATTATAAACATCTAAGCCTCCAGGTGACTTTTGAAGTAAAAACTATTAAAAAAAAAAAAAATCTGTAGAAGATTTCCTGAAATGGGCTTGTTGTCCTTTGAGTGGATGATTGGAAATTGATAGGTTCAGTCTCATTTCAAAAGGTGTTGCTTTTCATTTCTAGTGTTTTCTATGCTTCTGAAGTGTCTTCCCATGTCTCAAAATATCTCAATAGAAAGAGCAGAGGACACAATATTTTCCTCTTTTCAAACTGATAGAGTTTATCTCTGAATTTCACCAGCCTTGTGTGGCTTTCATTTCCTGAAATCATGGTAAGAAGCTCTATGCTCAGTTTGGAGATAAGTGGTAACTAATTCTGAAAACCTGACCTCTAGTTTCAGAGAAACTTGAACTTCCTACACTGTAATTTTGCAAAACAGAGATGGCATCTAGTCTTATTTAGTGTTGCTTTAACTAGAAAGTCAGTTTTGTCTTTTTTTTTTTTTTTTTTTTTATATATACAGAGGCCAGGGAAGAGCTATCTCAGTACACCTTTTATTTTACTGGGAAATGACTACAAATATATACTGACTGTAGAAAGGACAGCATAGCTGCTCTAAAAAAAAAAAAGTGTGTGCTTATGATGAGTTATGGTCTTCCCTGAAATACAAAGGAAGCTGTATCCCTTGCTATTTCACAGAACCAAATGAAGTCATGTCAACAAAGTGGTTATGAAATCCAAGGGCAATTTATTCAATGAGAGTAACCTATTTCACTAATGTCCTTGCATCGATATCAGATTAACATAATCAGAGTTTGATTCTGTCTGCATTTGGACAGATACCACAGCACATAGCTTTTCTAGTGATTTGGTAAAGCAGGGTTCTAAACACATCACTGGAATATGATCTGTGATGCTGTGAGTTTTAATCCAGAAGATGCTACAAAAGTCATTTGGAAGATACAGCATCATTCTTTAACCAAACAGGCTTTTTATTTCATAACTGATTTTGTATTTGTCAGATAGTTTGGAATTAAAATGTTGAATATACTCAACTATTTCTATTGGCTGCCTCCCATTTTATTTTGGCATAAAGCTAGCTAATACGAAAAGTATCTTAAGTGGAAGTCAAGAATGGAGAAGACACAGAGATGAATGCTCTCAGAGGAAAATTCACTTTCCTGATAAAATCTAATCTAGCAGGCAGGAGTTGTCAACATGATAAATATTCTAGTCTTTAATATTGGTTTAATACCAGGGCAGAAGAAAGGGAAAGATTATTCACACACTCAAAATTTGTTAAAATGATATTGCTTGACTTAAAGTGACAGAGGCCCAAAGAAATTCAAAATTAAGATAGAAATCTGTCAGGTTGAGCTTGGGTCTAGATTCTCCAGGGGCTTTCTGTTGTATTGATGTCATCTAAGTAATTACACTGCCACACATGAGGTCTCCCAGGTTTGCCATTTGTGATGATGAGTTCTTTCAATTTATCCCTATACCTTAGCTAACTGCAAGTCTCATCTAGCACCAAGCACATGCAGAAACAAAGGCAGTGTTTCAAATTTGACTGAATTTCAAGGTTATTAGTTGGTAAATGCCTAGCCAGTAGTGTTTGTGAGGCAGAGAACATTGGCTTTAAAATCTTACAGAACTGGACCTATTACCAGTTCTGCCACTTTATTCATTTGTTTGGCAACTATCTATTGAATACCTACTGTGTTCTAGGCACTGTTCTAGGCTCTATATATAGCTGAAAACTGGACAGATAAAGTCCCATCCCTCGTGGAGCTTATCTTTTAATGGAAGTGTTGCAGGTCAGATTCTCCAAGAAAAGACTCTGAGATTGACATTTGTGTGCAAGAAGTTTATTCAAGAGAGATTTCAAGTTTAACTCTTATGAAAGGAAGGAAGGAAGACTGAGTGGAGGGAGAATATGGACTCTGATACTGAAGGTGAACCTATAGTGAGCTCTGAAGCTGAGATGCCCTTCGGAATGGTACCCCACTAAAGTGAGGGGCTCTCATCTTTGTTTCAGTACATGACTGAGGCTTATCTAGGAAGGCAGCATGGCCTTGGATAGGAGCTCTTACCTGCTAAAAGCAATTCTGACAGCTGAGGACTCTCAACAGCTGTTCTCACAGCAGTTGTAGATGTAAAAATGTATATGTATGAGAGAAAGGGAGTTAAAGAGGAATGGGGATCAAATTAAGCTTTGTTTGTTTTCCATACAGGAAAAATTAAGACATATTTATATGTTGATGGGAATAATCTAATTCACTTGTAATGCTAAGGAAAGATAAGTTACCTGTAGGTTTCAAGTTGTCCTGCAAGCAAAAGCAGGTGGGATCCATTGTGAAAAATGAGGTACTAGCCATCAGTAGATGAAGGGATAAATCACTCCCATGGTTAGAGGGATGAGAAAGGTCTAGGTGTGGATGCAGCTGAGGGAGAATGCAGGGTTTGGGGAAAATAAAGAAGCTTTATATGCGATTGTTTTATGTTATGAGTCAAATAATCAAGGGCTTTACATCTGTGTCTCCTTTGCTGTCCTGTACATAGAATCATTGGTACCATCTTTCTAGATTCACTATATATGCCAGTGGGAGAAGGAGAAGGTGGGATGATTTGAGAGAAAAGCATTACATTACCATGTATAAAATATATAAGCAATATGAGTTTGATGTATGAAGCAGGACATCCAAAGCCAATGCTCTGTGAAAACCCAGAGATGCCCTGGGGAGGGCAGTGGGTGGAGGGTTCAGGATGCAGAGTACACACATATGGGCAGGCAATTCATATTGATGCATGGCAAGCCCTCATGATACTGTAAACTGAGTATCCGCTAGTTAAAATTTAAAAAATAATCAAGGGCATAAATTGAGAGTGAAAATGGGAAGGATACTTTGACGAGGGTGAGGATAGGATATAAAATAGGTATCCCTGAATACACCTGACCACCTTACATGCAGAAACCTGTATGCAGGTCAAGAACCAACAATAGAACCAGACATGGAACAATGGACTGGTTCCAAATTGGGAAAGGAGTATGTCAAGGCTGTATATTATCACCCTGCTATTTAACTTATAAGTGCAGACTACATCATGAAAAATGCCAGGCTGGATGAAGCACAAGTTGGAATCAAGACTGCCAGGAGAAATGTCAATAACCTCACATATGCAGATAACACAACCATTAAGGCAGAAAGTGAAGAGGAATCATAGAACCTCTTGATAAAAGTGATAGAGGAGAGTGAAAACGATGGCTGAAAACTCAACATTCAAAAAACTAAGATGATAGCACCTGTTGTTATCACTTCATGGCAAATAGATGGGGAAATAAGGGAAACAATGACACGCTTTATTTTTGAAGCCTCTAAAATCACTTCAGATGGTGACTGCAGCCATGAAATTAAAAGACACTTGCTCCTTGGAAGAAAAGTTATGACCAACCGAGACAGCATATTAAAAAGCAGAGACATTACTTTGCGACAAAGGTCTATCAAGTCAAAGCTATGGTTTTTCTTCTTCTTCTTTCTTTTCTTTTCTTTTTTTTAGCTATGTTTTTTCTAATTGTCATGGATGGATGTGAGAGTTCAGTTCACTCAGTTCAGTCACTCAGTCATGTCCAACTCTTTGCAGCCCCATGGACTGCCAGATGCCAGGCCTCCCTATCCATCACCAACTACCAGAGTTTACTCAAACTCATGTCCATTGAGTCAGTAATGCTATCCAACCATCTCATCCTCTGTTCTCCCCTTCTCCTCCTGCCTTCAATCTTTCCCAGCGTCAGGGTCTTTTCCAATGAGTCAGTTCTTCACATCAGGTGGCCAAAGTATTTAAGTTTCAGCTTCAACATCAGTCCTTGAGTGAATATTCAGGACTGATTTCCTTTAGGATGGACTGGTTGGATCTCTTTGCTGTCCAAGGGACTCTCAAGAGTCTTCTCCAACACTACACTTCAAAAGTATTAATTCTTTGGCGCTCAGCTTTCTTTATAGTCCAACTCTCACATCCATACATGACTACTCAAAAAACCATAGCTTTATTGGGCCGTGAAGAAGGCTGAGTTCTGAAGAATTGAAGCTTTTGAATTGTGGTTCTGGCGAAGACTCTTGAGAGACCCTTGGACCTCAAAGAGATCAAACCAGTCAATCTTAAAGGAAATCAACCCTGAATTGGCCATTACCTGAGTTAGTAATGGCCAATAATTTGGCCACCTGATGCAAAGAGCCAACTCATTAGAAAAAATCCTGATGCTGCAGAAGATTAAAGGCAGGAGGAGAAAAGGATGACAGAGGATGAGATGGTTGGATGGCACTACTGACTCAAAGGACATGAGATTGAGCAAGCTCTGGGAGATGGTGAAGTACAGGGAACCCTGGTGGGCTTCAGTCCATGGAGTCGCAAAGAGTCAGACATGGCTGAGTGACTGAACAACAGCAACAAAGAGGTGACAAAAGCAATGTGAAAATCCCCACAGTGCTGAGTGTACATTTATGGTACAAAAGAAAATATAGGTATATATTTATATTTATATGAATCCAAATTCATATGGGCCAGACTTCCCTGGTGGCTCAGACGGTAAAGCATCTGCCTGCAATGCGGGAGACCAGGGTTAAATTCCTGGGTTGGGAAGATCCCCTGGAGAAGTAAATGGCAATCCACTCCAGCACTCTTGCCTGGAAAATCCCATGGACAGAGGAGCCTGATACGCTACAGTCCGTGGGGTCACAAAGAGTCAGACACGACTGAGCGACTTCACTTTCTTTCACTTTCAAATTCATTTGAGTTGGGGCAGGAACAATGTAGATATAATGCTAAATCCAAACAACTATAGGGTGTGCCAGGTGAGTATGATGAAAGGAGAGAGAAACAAAGGAATTAAGCTATGGGAAATGAACTTATTATGGTGATACATTGGATCCTAAGCAAGTAAGAAGAGAAGCCAAGGAGTGATAGAAATGCTCCATTTTAACCATGTAAGCCTTTGATTCCTTTTGCTAAAACGGAAAATGAAGTCTGCCCAACTTAAGAGTGATTAAATATTTTCTCTGTTTCCCATCTTTTAGATCCATTATTAATTCTCATAAGCCTGAGAAGTTGAGAGCAATTATTCCCATTTGAGACCTGATATTTGCCCAGATATTTCTAACTCCATATGTAAGCTCAATTTTCCAATTCTGCTGTTGCCTCAGTGCCATAGGGGAGAATCAACTGCAATTGCTGGGGCACGGATGAATAACTTTTTTGTTTCCAACCTTTAGGGAAAATCTTCAACCTTTACTTGCCTTAATGAAGAAAATATAAAGAACTTGCTTGTATCTTTAATTGTTGCAGTTCTTGGTTTCTCATAATTATCTCTCATGGTGAAAACATAAGCAAACCAAGCAATCTTCTTGGAAGGTTGAAAGTGAAAGTGTTAATCGATCAGTTGAGTCTGACTCTTTTTTGACCCCAGGAATGTATTCCACCAGGCTTCTCTGTCCATGGAATTTTTCAGGCAAGAATATTGGAGTGGTTTGGAACAGGTAAACATTACTTTTTAATATTTTTAAGTCTCTATGAGTAACATAAAGTTTAGCGAGATGAAGTATTTCATCCAAGCATATTCAACTAGAAAGCAGAAGAACCAGGATCTAAAACAAATTCTGAACAGAGAGAGATCACCAAATCCATGTGGTTTATATTACATTCATTGCCTCCTATAGCCACGAAAGTGGAAGGAGCCTAGAAGAGAGGCATCTTCATTAAGCCTGCAAATAACAGAGGCAAAGAAGGGTGGGGGATTGGTTAGAGAAGGGATTAACACTGTCAGGTATGCAATTAGAAAATAAGGAAACTGAACAGCCTTGTAAAACAACACAAGACAAGCCTCTACACATGGACATCACCAGATTGTCATGACTGAAATCAGATTCATTATACTCTTTGCAGTCAAAGATGGAGGAGCTCTATACAGCCAGTAAAAACAAGACCAGGAGCTGACTGTGGCTAAGATCATGAACTGCTTATTTCCAAATTCAAACTTGAATTGAAAAAAGTAGGGAAACTACTGAAGTCTTCAGGTATGACCTAAATCAAATCCTTTACTGTTATACAGTGCAAGTGACAAATAGACCATCCTCAAGAAAAAGAAATGCAAAAAGGAATAATTGTGGCCTGAGGAGGCCTTAAAAATAGCTGGGAAAAGAAGAGACATGAAAGGCAAAGGAGAAAAAGAAAGATATACCCACCCAAATGCCAAATTCCAAAGAAGAGGAAGGAGAGATAAGAAAGTCTTCCTCCATGATAAATGCAAAGAAATGGAGGAAAACAATTGAATGGGAAAGACTAGAGATCTCTTCAAGAAAATTAGAGATAGCAAGGGAATATTTCATGCAAAGACGGGCACAATAAAGGACAGAAATGACATGGACCTAACAGAAGCAGAAGATATTAAGAAGAGGTGGCATGAAAACAAAGAAGATCTTCATGACCCAGATAACCACGAAGGTGTGATCACTTATCCAGAGCCAGACATCCTGGAATGAGAAATCAAGTGGGCCTAGGAAAGTATCACTACAAAAAAAGCTAGTGGTGGTGATGGAGTTCCAGTTGAGCTATTTCAAATCCTAAAGATGATGCTGTTAAAGTGCTGCACTCAATATGTTAGCAAATTTGGAAAACTCAGCAGTGGCCACAAGACTGGAAAAGGTCACTTTTCATTCCAATCCCAAAGAAGGGCAATGCCAAAGAATGATCAAACTACCACACAACTGCACTCATCTCACATACTAGCAAAGTAATGCTAAAATTCCCCAAGCAAGGCTTCACAGTACATGAGCCATGAACTTCCAGATATTCAAGCTGGATTTTAAAAAGGCAGAGGAACCAGAGATCAAATTACCAACATCAATTGGTATCACAGAAGCAGCAAGAGAGGTCCAGAAAAAATATCTACTTCTGTTTTATTGATTAAGCCAAAGCCTTTGACTGTGTAGATGACAAAGAGCTGTGGAAAATTCTTAAAGAGATGAGAATACCAATCGCCTTATCTGCCTCCTGAGAAATCTGTATGCAGAATGAGAAGCAACAGTTAGAATGGGACATGGAATAACAGGCTGTTTCCAAATTGAGAAAGGAGTACATCGAGGCTGTATAATGTCATCCTGCTTATTTAACTTATATTCAGAGTACATCATGCTAAATGCCAGGCTGGATGAAGCCTGAAATCAAGATTGCTGGGAAAAACATCAAAAACCTCAGATATGCAGATGACACCATCCTTATGGACAAAAGTGAAAAGTAATAAAAGAGCCTCTTGAAGAAAGTGAAAGAGGAGAGTGAAAAAGCTGGCTTGAAACACAATATTCAAAAAACTAAGATCATGGCATCCCGTCCCATCACTCAATGGCAAATAGATGGAAACATAATGAAAACAGTGACAGTTTATTTTCTTGGGCTCCAAAATCACTACAGATGGTGACTGCAGCCATGGTATTAAAAGATGCTTGCTCCTTGGAAGAAAGCTATGACGAACTTAGACAGCATAGTAAAAAGCAGAGCTATTACTTTTCTAACAAAGGTAGATCTAATCAGAACTATGGTTTTTCTAGTAGTCATCTATGGATGACCCACTCCAGTACTCTTGCCGGGAAAATCCCATGGATGGAGGAGCCTGGTAGGCTGCAGTCCATGGGGTTGCTAAGAGTCCGACATTACTGAGCGACTCCACTTTCACTTTTCACTTTCATGCAGTGGAGAAGGAAATGGCAACCCACTCCAGTGTTCTTGCCTGGAGAATCCCAGGGACGGGGGAGCTTGGTGGGCTGCCATCTATGGGGTCACACAGAGTCGGACACGACTGAAGTGACTTAGCAGCAGCAGCAGCATGTATGGATGTGAGAGTTGGACTAAAAGAAATCTGAGCGCTGAAGATTTGATGCTTTTGAACTGTGGTGCTGGAGAAGATATTTGAGAGTCCCTTGGACTGCAAGGAGATCCAACCAGTCCATCCTAAAGGAAATCAGTCCTGAATATTCATTGGACGGTCTGATGCTAAAGCTGAAACTCCAATATTTTGGCCACCTGATGTGAAGAACTGACTGGAAAAGACCCTGATGCTGGGAAAGATTGAAGGTGGGATAAGGGGAGAACAGACGATGAGATTTGGATGGCATCACTGACTCAAAGGACATGAATTTGAGCAGGCTCCAGGAGCTGGTGATGGACAGGGAAGCCTGGAATGCTGCAATCCATATGGTCACAAAGAATCGGACATGACTGAGTGACTGAACTGAGCAGAACTGAAATGAACTGAGATTGAACTTGCTGCATATGTTGGGTTGGGCAAAAGGTTGGTTCAGGATTTCTCATAACATTATTCAATTCAGTTCAGTAACTCAGTTGTGTCCGACTCTTTGTGACCCCATGAATCGCAGCACACCAGGCCTCCCTGTCCATCACCAACTCCCGGAGATTACTCAGACTCATGTCCATGTCCATTGAATCAGTGATGCCATCCAACCATTTCATCCTTTGTCGTCCCCTTCTACTCCTGCCCCCAATCCCTCCCAGCATCAAAGTCTTTTCCAATGAATCAATGCTTCACATGAGGTGGCCAAAGTACTAGAGTTTCAACTTTAGGATCATTCCTTCCAAAGAAATCCCAGGGTTGATCTCCTTCAGAAAGGACTGGTTGGATCTCCTTGCAGTCCAAATGACTCTCAAGAGTACTCTTGCAGAATTCTCCACAGTTTATTGTGACCCACACAATCAAAGACTTTGGCATAGTCAATAAAGCAGAAATAGATGTTTTTCTGGAACTCTCTTGCTTTTTCCATGATCCAGTGGATGTTGGCAATTTGATCTCTGGTTCCTCTGCCTTTTCTAAAACCAGCTTGAACATCAGGAAGTTCATGGTTCACGTATTGCTGAAGCCTGGCTTTGGAGTATTTTGAGCATTACTTTTACTAGCATGTGAGATGAGTGCAATTGTATGGTAGTTTGAGCATTCTTTGGCATTGCCTTTCTTTGGGATTGGAATGAACACTGACCTTTTCCAGTCCTGTGGTCACTGCTGAGTTTTCCAAATTTGCTGGCAGATTATGTGCAGCACTTTCACAGCATCATCTTTCAGGATTTGAAATAGCTCAACTGGAATTCCATCGCCTCCACTAGTTTTGTTCGTAGTGATGCTTTCTAAGGCCCACTTGACTTCACATTCCAGGATGTCTGGCTCTAGATGAGTGATCACACCATCGTGACTATCTGGGTCATGAAGATCTTTTTTGTACAGTTCTGTGTATTCTTGCCTCCTCTTCTTAATATCTTCTGCTTCTGTTAGGTCCATACCATTTCTCTCCTTTATCAAGCCCATCTTTATATGAAATATTCCCTTGGTATCTCTAATTTTCTTGAAGAGATCTCTAGTCTTTCCCATTCTGAGTATTCCAAAAGTATATTATTTTTCCTTTACTACTATTATTTTTTTCCTAGAAAAGCTCATTGGCTTATAGTTGTTTAACAATGTTGTTAATTTCATGTGAATAGCAAAGTGAATAAATTATGCATATACATATATCCACTGTTCTTTAGATTTCATTCCCTAATATAGGTTATTTCTTTTCTAATATAGGTTATTTCCAAGTATTAAGTAGAGTGTCCTATGCAATGCCATGCCATCATTCAGTTCAGTTCAGTCACTCAGTCGTGTCCGACTTTTTGCGACCCCATAAATCGTAGCACGCCAGGCCTCCCTGTTCATTACCATCTCTCGGAGTTCACTCAGACTCACGTCCATCGAGTCCGTGATGCCATCCAGCCATCTCATCCTCGGTCGTCCCCTTCTCCTCCTGCCCCCAATCCTTCCCAGCATCAGAGTCTTTTCCAATGAGTCAACTCTTCGCATGAGGTGGCCAAATCACATTAATTATTTAATATGTAATTGTGTTTATATATCTAAACTCTCAGTTTCTTTTCCTCCTTTTCCCCTTGGTAACCATAAATGTGTTTTCTATGCTTGTTATTCTACTTCTGTTTTGTAAGTAAGTTTATTTGTACTATTTTTTAGACTCCTCATGTAAGCAATACTATATTATATTTATTTTTCTCTGTCTGATTTGTTTCACTCAGTATGACAATCTCCAGTTTGATCTATGTTGCTGGATCAAAAATTTATTTCATTAGTTTTTTTGGCTGAGCAATATTCTGTTGTATATATGTATCACATGTTTTTCATCCATTCCTCTGTTAACAGGTTACTTTCATACCCTGGCCAGTGTAAATAGTACTTCAATGAATATTTGGGTGCTGCTGCTGCTAAGTCACTTCAGTCATGTCCTACTCTGTGAGACCCCATAGACAGCAGCCCACCAGGCTCCCCTGTCCCTGGGATTCTCCAGGCAAGAACACTGGGGTGGGTTGCCATTTCCTTCTCCAATGCATGAAAATGAAAGTGAAGTCACTCAGTCATGTCCGACTCTTGGTGACCCCATGGACTGCCACCTACCAGGCTCCTGCGCCCATGGGATTTTCCAGGCAAGAGGACTGGAGTGTGTTGCCATTGTCTTCTCCAATATTTGGGTGCATGCATCTTCAAATTATGGTTTTATCCAGATATATGCCCAAGAATGGAATTGATGGATCTCATGGTAGCTATATTTTTAGTTTTTTTAAGAAACCTCTATACTGCTGTCCATAGTGGTTGTAACAATTTACATTCCCACCAACCATGTTGGGTGGGGGGAGTATCTTTTCTTATCTCCAGCATTTCTTGTTTGTAAACATGTTTATTTTGGCCATTCTGACTGGTGTGTAATGTTACCACTTTGGCATTTCTTTATTAGTGATGTTGAGCATATCTTCATGTGCCTATTGGTCATCTGTATGCCATGGCATCTGGTCCCATCACTTCATGGGAAATAGATGGGGAAACAGTGGAAATCGTGTCAGAATTTATTTTTTGTGGGGTCCAAAATCACTGCAGATGGTGATTGCAGCCATGAAATTAAAAGACGCTTAGTCCTTGGAAGAAAAGTTATGACCAACCTAGATAGCATATTCAAAAGCAGAGACATTATTTAACAACAAAGGTCCGTCAAGTCAAGGCTATGGTTTCTCCAGTGGTCATGTATGGATGTGAGAGTTGGACTGTGAAGAAAGCTGAGCGCTGAAGAATTGATGCGTTTGAACTGTGGTGTTGGAGAAGACTCTTGAGAGTCCCTTGGACTGCAAGGAGATCCAACCAGTCCATTCTGAAGGAGGTCATCCCTGGGATTTCTTTGGAAGGAATGATGCTGAAGCTGAAACTCCAGTACTTTCGCCACCTCATGCAAAGAGNCAACAGTTAGAACTGGACATGGAACAACAGACTGGTTCCAAATAGGAAAAGGAGTACGTCAAGGCTGTATATTGTTACCCTGCTTATTTAACTTATATGCAGAGTACATCATGAGAAATGTTGGCCTGGAAGAAGCACTAGCTGGAATCAAGATAGCTGAGAGAAATCTCAATAACCTCATATATGCAGATGACACCACCCTTGTGGCAGAAAGTGAAGAGGAACTAAAAAGCCTCTTGATGAAAGTGAAGGAGGAGAGTGAAAAAGTTGGCTTAAAGCTCCACATTCAGAAAACGAAGATCATGGCATCTGGTCCCATCATTTCTTGGGAAATAGATGGGGAAACAGTGGAAACAGTGTCAGACTTTATTTTTTGTGGGGTCCAAAATCGCTGCAGATAGTGATTGCTGCCATGAAATTAAAAGACACTTATTCCTTGGAAGGAAAGTTATGATCAACCTAGATAGCATATTCAAAAGCAGAGACATTACTTTGCCGACTAAGGTCCATCTAGTCAAGGCTATGATTTTTCCAGTGTTCATGTATGGATGTGAGAGTTGGACTGTCAAGAAAACTGAGCGTGGAAGAATTGATGCTTTTGAATTGTGGTGTTGGAGAAGACTCTTGAGAGTCCCTTGGAATGCAAGGAGATCCAACCAGTCCATACTAAAGGAGATCAGTCCTGGGTGATCTCCTTTGGAAGGAATGATGCTAAAGCTGAAACTCCAGTACTTTGGCCACCTCATGCAGATAACTAACTCATTGGAAAAGACTCTGATGCTGGGAGGGATTCGGGGCAGGAGGAGAAAGGGACGACAGAGGGTGAGATGGCTGGATGGCATCACTGACTCGATGGACGTCAGTCTGAGTGAACTCCGAGAGTTTGTGATGGACAGGAAGGCTTGGTGTACGGCAATTCATGGTGTTGCAAAGAGTCGGACATGAGTGAGCAACTGAGCTCACTGTTTATTTTTGTTTTTATCTTTTTTACTATAAAAGATGGGTCAAAATTTTTCTTACTGTTATTATGTCAGAGAGTGTACAGTTTATGTTTTCCATGTTTGTCCAGTTTTCCCAGCATTGCTTATTGTAGAGGCTATCTTTTCTCCATTGCTATATTCTTACCTCCTTTGTCAAAGTTATGGTATCTGTAGATGTGTGGGACTTTCTACCCTGGACTTTCTACCCTGTTCTTATGATTATCTATCTATCTATCTATCTATCTATCTATCTATCTATCTATCTATCTATATATATATATTTTTTTTTTTGCCAATGGCAATCAGGTTTTTGTTTGTTTGTTTGTTTTTGCTATAACTTTATAGTATTGTTTGAAGTAATGGAGTCAAATTCCTCCAGCTTCATTTTTCTTTCTCCAGTGCTTTGTCTATTGGTAGTCTTTTATATTTCCACACAAAGTGTAAAGTTTTGTTCTAATTCTGTGAAAAATGACATTGGTAATTTGATAAAGATTGCATTAAATCTGTAAATTGCTTTGGGTAGTTTAGTCATTTTCAAAATATTGATTTTTCCAATCCAAAAACATGTTATATCTCTTCATGTATTATGTCATCTTTAATTTCTTTTATCAGCATCTTATAGTTTTCTGAGTGCAGATCTTTAGTCCCTAAGTAGATTTTTTTCCTGGGTATTTAGCTATTTTTCATGTGATGGTAAATTAAATTATTTCTTTAATTTCTCTTTCTGACCTTTCACTGTTAGTATATAAGAATGCAAGAAAATTTCTGTGTGTTAATTTTGTATCCTGCAACTTCATTGACTTCATTGATGAACTCTTTTTCTGGTAACTTTATTAGAATTTCCTATGTATAGTGCCATGTCACCTGCAAACAGGGGTGGTTTTACTTCTTTTCCAATTTGAATTTCTTTCATTTATTTTTCTTTTCTGATTGCTATGGCTAGGAATTTAAAACTATATTGAATAAAAGTGATGAGAGTAGACATCCTTGTTTTGTTTCTGACCTTGGAGGAAATGCTGTCAATTTTTCACCACTGAGAATGATGTTTACCATGTGTTTGTCACATATGGCTTTTATTATATTGATGTAGGTTTTCTATGCCCACTTTCTGGAGAGTTCTGTTGCTGTTGTTGTCATAAAAAGATACTGAATTTTGTCAAAAACTTTTTCTGCATCTATTGAGATGATCATATGATTATTATTCTTCAATTTGTTAATATGGTGTATCACACTGATTGATTTGCATATATTGAATTCTTTCATCCCTGGGATAAATCCCACTGGATCATGTTTGCATCTATGTTCATCAGTGATATTGGCCTGTAATTTTCTTGTTTTTGACATCTTTGTCTGGTTTTGGTATCAGGGTGATTGTGGCCTCATAGAATGAACATGGGAGTGTTCCTTCCTTTGCAATTTTTTTTTGTAAGAGTTTCAGAAAGAAAGATTTTAACTTTTCTCTAAATGTTTAATAGAATTTGCCTGGGAAGCTACCTGGTCTTAGAGCTCTATTTCCTGGAAGTTTTAAAATCACACAGTTTCAATTTTAGTACTTGTGATACATCTGTTCATATTTTGTATTTCTTCCTCATTCACTTTTGAAAGGTTGTACTTTTCTAAGAATTTTTCCATTTCTTCTAGGTTGTACATTTTACTGCATATACATAGTACATACGGTAGTCTCTTATGATCCTTTGTATTCCAGTTGTGTCACTTGTAATATTTTTTTGTTTCTAATTTTATTGATTTGAGTACTCTTTTTTTTTTTTTTCCTTGATGAGTCAGGTTAAAAGTGTATCAATTTATCTTCTCAAAAGAACAACTTTTAGTTTCTTTTATCTTGCTATTATTTTCTTCATCTCTGTTTAATTTATTTCTGCTCTGATCTTTATGAGTTTGTTCCTTCTATCAACTTTGGGTTTTTTTGTTCTTCTTTTGCTAGTTGCTTTAAGTCTAAGGTTAGGTTCTTTATTTGAGATTTTTCTGGTTTCTTGAGGTAAACTTCCTACTTAGAACTTCTCTTGTTGTCTTCCATAGGTTTTGGATCGTTGTGTTTTAATTGTTGTATCTCTCTAGTGGTTTTTTTTTTTTTTTTATGTTTTCTCTTTGATTTCTTCAGTGATCCATTAGTTGTTTAGCAATGTATTGTTTAGACTCTGTGTGTTTGTGGTTTTTACAGTTTCTTTCTTTTAATTTATTTCTAATCTCATAATGTTGTTGTTGGAGAATGTGCTTGATATTATTTCAATTTTCTTAAATTCATGGATCCTTGATTTCTGATCATGATGTGGTCCATCCTTGAGAATGTTCCATTTGCACCTGAAGACAATTATTCTGTTGCTTTTGGATGAAACATCCTATGAATATCAATTAAATTTATCTGGTCTAATATGTCATTTAAGGTTTATGCTTCCTTATTAATTTGCTGTTTAGATGATCTGTCTGTTGGTGTAAATGGAATGTTAAAAATCCCCTATAATGTGGCTGTTGGTGTGTTTAACATTGTCCCAGATGTCTCTGAGCCTGTTCTCATTTTTTCATTCTCTTCCCTTTATTCTCTTCCATAGCAGTTATTTTTATGTTTCTATCTTAGAGTTCCCTTATCTGTTCTTCTGCCTCAATTATTCTGCTATTGATTACTTCTAGCATGTTTTTCATTTCAGTTATTGTATTGTTTATCTTCCTTTGCTTGTTCTTTAGTTCTTCTTCTTCTTCTGCTGCTGCTGCTAAGTTGCTTCCGTCATGTCCGACTCTTTGGGACCCCATGGACTGTAGCCTACCAGGCTCTTCTGCCCATGAGATTTTCCAGGCAAGAGTACTGAAGTGGGGTGCCATTGCCTTCTCCGTTAGTTCTTCTAGTTCTTTGTTAAACATTTCTTGTATCTTCTCAATGTGAAACTTAATTATTTTTCTGAGATTTTGAGCCATCTTTACTGTCATTACTCAGTTATTTTTTAAGTAGACTGCTTGTCTCTTCTTCATTTAGTTGTTCTTATAGGTTTTAATATTGCTCCTTTGCTCCATCAAAAAATTTCTTTGATGTTTTTGTTTTGTCTATAAATTTTTGTGTTTGTGGCCTCTTTTTCACAGGCTGCAGGATTGTATCTCCTCTTGCTTCTGGTGTCTGTTTCCTGGTGGGTGAGGGTGGTCCTCAGCATTGTTCAGGCTTCTTCATGGTTGGAACTGGTGCCTGCTTCTGGTGGGTGGCACTGAGTCTTTTCCTTCTGGTTGGAAGGCCTATGACAAGGGTTGAGGTTTGAGATGACTGCAAGCTCAAGAAAACTTTAAACAGCCTGTCCTCTGATAGATGAGACTGTCTTCCTATCTTGCTACTGTTTGGCTTGAGCAGTATCCCATTTCCAGCACTGTATCCTACAGGTTGCTGGGTGGGGCTGGGTATAGGTGCCAAAATGGGGACCAACCAATATATCCTTGGGCCTCTGTTGTCAGTGTCCTTTCCCCCAGTGAGATGCAGTTGGCCTTCACCTACTCAGGAGGCACTTCAAGACCCTTCGGTATGTCCAGGCAAGTGCTCTATGCTGCTGCTGTTTTGTACTGGGTCCCAGTGCATGTGATACTTTGTGTGTACCCTCCAAGAGTGAAATCTCTGTTTTCCCCACCCCTGTGGGTTTCCTGAGCTCAAGTCCTTCTGGCCTTCCAGGCTAAATGCTCTAGGAGTTCTTTCTCCCAATGTCAGCTTTCTTGCAGGGCTATTTTTATAGGGATTTTTATAGGGATATCCCTGTGTAGCCTATGTTTGTTCATTTTTGTTGTGAGGGCTGTTTTATTATGGCTGATTGCCACTGCTTTCCTCAATGTATGGCCATTATCTCATTGATAGGTGGTTTGACTGGTGGTGTGATGACCAGACACTGTTCTGGATATTGAGCAGGGCTTCCCCTTTGCTCTTTGGGTGTCTACTCCCTAGTTCTTGCAGTAGATGCTCCCAGATATGTTTCTTAACTGTTTCTGATCTGCCACAGGGGCGAGGTGGGATTGGTACACTCCTAATTGGAGAGAATACACTGAGTATTCCTTGAGCTGCTTACCTATGAGTATGCTTTGTGTGTCACCTTTCACCTGTTGTCCAGGCTCACTCTTAGTCCCACCTTAACCATAGGTATGCCAGCAACTGACCCTGATGACTCTCAGGCCTTGTTTTTACCATGTCACCAGCTCAGATCTACTGAAATCAGGTCCCAGTTTGGCAGTAGTCCTGCACCTGTACCCACTGTGGAAGCTGTAGAGGCAGCTCAGACTCTGGCCTGACACAACCCATGTGTACATGCCCACAGAACCTACAGTTGCTAAAGCTAGACCTGTCTCAGCTGCAGGAGCACTTGTCCATTCAGATGTTTGTCAGGTGCTAAATTGATGAAGCCATCAGTGGAGGTGTCCCTCCATGTTTTGTGCAGCCATAAGGAGAAATTTCAACTATTCTTACTTAGTCACATGGCCCCTAGGCCTCAGCATTTTTTTTTTAAGATCCTCCTCTGCACGTGGGCCACCCACTGGCATCTGCTTCCAAGACTGCTAGAGCATAAAAGCATGTCAGGTAGAAGGAGGTGAAGGGAGCAATCAGGGTGCCTGGGTTGTCTAGGTGGAACAGTGCCAGGATGGCTGTTAGTATGTGCAACCCCATCACACAAGATGGAGCCAAGATGGTAACTGGGGCAAGTGGTCCACCAAGGCAGAGGGGGAAGAGGAGATGCTGACCAGGGGCTTGTAAGCCACTCCAGCATAAGCCCTGTCTGGTGCCCTTGGAGACAGTGGCCTATGATTAAAAGAGAACCTGCAATGGTGGCCATATCCTTTGTGTGTCACTCAATAAAGGCACTTTTCTTCTGTGGAGAACCAGACTTCCTCCCCAAGAATTCTCAGTTGCAGAGATCTGCACTCCCATCCCCAGGCTGTCACCTCACAACCAATAGCAGTCCTCTCCCTGGGTCTGCTCTCCAAACCCACATACCAGCACCAAGCCCCCATGTGTACCCATGACTACACATCTCAGGTTGGGGGAATGCAGGGCTGTGCATGGACCATCTGTGTAGGTCTCACTCTGTCTTGCCTGCCAAAGACCAGTTGATGCACTCTTCTGATAGCCCTGAACCTCTCCTTTTGTCTCAACTGATTTCCCTGCTAATGAGAGGGTTTTCCCATAAGCAGGAACTACTCCTCACTTTCAGCTTCCCCCTCCCGAGGATATCACTCCCATCCTACTTCCTCTCCACTTCTTTTTCCTTTCCTCTTTCCTTCATCCTACTTGATTGCATGGAATCTTTATTGTTCTTTTAGGTGGCTGAGGTCCTCTGTTCGTGCTTAGCAGGTCCTCTGTCAAAATTTTCTATTTGTAGATGCATTCTTGATGTGTTTGTGGGAAGAGATGAATTCCATGACTTCGTACTCCTCCACTATTTTGACTGCTCCATTGCTTCAAATGTGCATTTACATTGTGAGATTTTTGAAGTCTTTTTTCAACACTTTGAAAGTTTATAATCCATAAAAATTTTGAATCACCATGTTGTACACCTGAAACTAATGTAATATTGTAAATCAACTATATTTCAATTAAAAAATATATCTCATATTTTCCTCTGTCCTCTGGTTAAAAAAAACCTAGAAAATGTAAAAGGACCTCTGGCTCTGCTTCATGAACAGAGAATCAATGAGCCAAAGAGACTCTTCTCTGCCGAACTGAACAATTGACTTCATTCACCTCAGAAGAAGTGAGGATGTAAGCATGGTAGCTAAGATGTAATAAGGATCAGCATCAGAGAAGAAGAAAGATGGTGAAAGAAAAGCAGGGGATTTGCACTAATGAGCCACTTTATAATAAGAACTATCTCTGATGTTCCTATGAATAGTTAGCCTCTTCCTCTACAATGGTCAAAGGAGAGAATATCATCAGTTTTTCATTTCTTCTAATGTAAATATCCCAGTGTCATCTGTTTCCTTCAGTGGAAGATGCTTCAGGTTAGGTGGCAATGCTTTATAATGAATAATATGGATAGAATTGCAATTTTCTCTTTAGGAGTGTATTTGTGACTTGTTGGGAAAAGAGGAACAAACCAAATTTATCCTCCATTCTTAAACTGAGGACAAGAGGATAATCATCTACTATACGAAATGGTGGGGAAGGAGAGAATAAAGTCACAGTATGATAAGTAATAGTGAATCTATCAAATTATTATAATAAAGGTAAAAACATTACAAATCAGACTACTTCCAATCTGCATCTGAAAACTATCCTCAGAATGTCCAAGTCTTTGAGGAAATAGAAAATTTCACAATTTCTGTTAGAGTGCTGCAAAGAAACTCTCCTTTGAATAAAAAGTATAAATCAATAGAAGGAACATACCTCAACATAATAAAAGCTGTATATGACAAACCCACAGCAAACATTATCCTCAATGGTGAAAAATTGAAAGCATTTCCCCTAAAGTCAGGAACAAGACAAGGGTGCCCACTTTCACCACTACTATTCAACATAGTTCTGGGAGTTTTGGCCACAGCAATCAGGGCAGAAAAAGAAATAAAAGGAATCCAAATTGGAAAAGAAGAAGTAAAACTCTCACTGTTTGCAGATGACATGATCCTCTACATAGAAAATCATAAGGACTCCACCAGAAAATTATTAGAGCAAAGTTGCAGGATATAAAATCAACATTTATATAGTAAAGTTGCAGGATATAAAATCAACATACAGAAATACCTTGCAATCCTATACACTAATAATGAGAAAGTAGAAAAAGAAATTAAAGAAACAATTCCATTCACCATTGCAACAAAAAGAATAAAATACTTAGGTATATATCTACCTAAAGAAACTAAAGACCTATATATGGAAAACTCTAAAACACTGATGAAAGAAATCAAAGAGGACACTAACAGATGGAGAAATATACCGTGTTCATGGATTGGAAGAATCAATATAGTGAAAATGAGTATACTACCCAAAGCAATCTACAGATTCAATGCAATCCCTATCAAGCTACCAGCGGTATTTTTCACAGAACTAGAACAAATAATTTCAAGATTTGTATGGAAATACAAAAAAACTTCAAATAGCCAAAGCAATCTTGAGAAAGAAGAATGGAACTGGAGGAATCAACCTGCCTGACTTCAGGCTCTACTACAAAGCCACAGTCATCAAGACAGTATGGTACTGGCACAAAGACAGAAATATAGATCAATGGAACAAAATAGAAAGCCCAGAGATAAATCCACACACCTATGGACACCTTATCTTCGACAAAGGAGGCAAGAATATACAATGGAGTAAAGACAATCTCTTTAACAAGTGGTGCTGGGAAAACTGGTCAACCACTTGTAGAAGAATGAAACTAGATCACTTTCTAACACCACACACAAAAATAAACTCAAAATGGATTAAAGATCTAAACGTAAGACCAGAAACTATAAAACTCCTAGAGGAGAACATAGGCAAAACACTTTCCGACATAAATCACAGCAGGATCCTCTATGATCCACCTCCCAGAATACTGGAAATAAAAGCAAAAATAAACAAATGGGATCTAATTAAAATTAAAAGCTTCTGCACAACAAAGGAAACTATAAGCAAGGTAAAAAGACAGCCTTCTGAATGGGAGAAAACAATAGCAAATGAAGCAACTGACAAACAACTAATCTCAAAAATATACAAGCAACTCATGCAGCTCAATTCCAGAAAAATAAACGACCCAATCAAAAAATGGGCCAAAGAACTAAACAGACATTTCTCCAAAGAAGACATACGGATGGCTAACAAACACATGAAAAGATGCTCAACATCACTCATTATCAGAGAAATGCAAATCAAGACCACAATGAGGTACCATTTCACACCAGTCAGAATGGCTGCGATCCAAAAGTCTACAAGCAATAAATGCTGGAGAGGGTGTGGAGAAAAGGGAACCCTCTTACACTGCTGGTGGGAATGCAAACTAGTACAGCCACTATGGAGAACAGTGTGGAGATTCCTTAAAAAACTGCAAATAGAACTGCCTTATGACCCAGCAATCCCACTGCTGGGCATACACACCGAGGAAACCAGAATTGAAAGAGACACATGTACCCCAATGTTCATTGCAGCACTGTTTATAATAGCCAGGACATGGAAACAACCTAGATGTCCATCAGCAGATGAATGGATAAGAAAGCTGTGGTACATATACACAATGGAGTATTACTCAGCCATTAAAAAGAATTCATTTGAATCAGTTCTAATGAGATGGATGAAACTGGAACCTATTATACAGAGTGAAGTAAGCCAGAAAGAAAAACACCAATACAGTATACTGACACATATATATGGAATTTAGAAAGATGGCAATGATGACCCTGTATGCGAGACAGCAAAAGAGACACAGATGTATAGAACGGACTTTTGGACTCTGTGGGAGAGGGAGAGGGTGGGATGATTTGGGAGAATGGCATTGAAACGTGTATACTATCATGTAAGAACGAAGCACCAGCCTATGTTCGATACAGGATACAGGATGCTTGGGGCTGGTACACGGGGATGATCCAGAAAGATGATATGGGGTGGGGTGTGGGAGGGGGATTCAGGATTGGGAGCTCGTATACACCCATGGTGGATTCCTGTCAATGTATGGCAAAACCAGTACAGTATTGTAAATTAAAATAAAGTAAAAATAAAATAAAATAAAAAAAGAAAACAAACAAACAAACAAAAAAAAACAAAGTCAGTTACTAAAATCTTTAATAAACACTTGCAGTCGCTATGGACCATAAAAAAATAAATAAAAATAAAACTGATAGAGTCATTATAAGAAAAAATAAAGTATAAATCATGTGCTTTTTACAACACTGATTAACTATGCTTTGTCACATTTATTGCATTTCTTTTTTAGTATAAGTCTGTTTTAAGTCTGTTTGATTCATTCTGTCGTCTCCAGTAGATGATAATCCTTGAAGATAAAGATCAGGTATTCTTTATTCTGTATCACCAGAATCTAACACAAGGCACAGCAACCTCTCTCTTGAGCCTCCCTCCTCCCCACCTAGCCTGCCCCTCAAGGTCATCACAGAGTGCAGTCTGGGCTCCTATGTGTTATATAGCAGCTTCTAAGGAGTGGCCTGTTTTACCTATAGTGTCATATATATGGCAATGCTACTTTCTCCATTCATTTCACTCTCTTCTTCCCCCACTGAGTTCACAAGTCCATTCTTTATATCTGTGTTTCCATTTCTTCCCTACAAATAGGTTCATCAAAACCACTTTTTCTAGATAATAAATATATACATTAATAGGTGATATATGTTTTTCTGCTTCTGCCTTACTTAACTCTATATAACAGATTCTTGATTCATCCACCTGACTAGAACTGACTCAAATTTGATCATTTTTATGGCTTAGTAATATTCCTCTCTCTCTCTCTCTCTCTCTCTCTCTCTATATATATATATATATATATATAATATCTTCTTTATTCATCTGTAGATGGACATCTAGGTTGCTTCCACGTCCTTTGCTGTTGTTGTTCAGTTGCTCAGTTGTGTCTGACTCTTTGCAACCCCATGGACTGCAGCACACCAGGCTTCCCTGTCCTTCACTATCTCTCAGAGCTTGTTCAAACTCATGTCCATTGAATCAATGATGCCACCCCACCATCTTGTCCACTGTTGTCCCCTTCTCCTCCTGCCTTCAATCTTTCCTAGCATCAGGGTTTTTTCTAATGAGTTGGCTCTTTGCATCAGGTAGCCAAAGTATTGGAGCTTCAGCTTTAGCATCAGTCCTTCCAATGACTATTCAGGACTGATTTCCTTTAGGATGGACTGATTTATTCTCCTTACAGTCCAAGAGACTCTCAAGAATCTTCTCCAACACCACAGTTCAAAAGCATCAATTCTTTGAAGCTCAGCCTTCTTTATAGTCCAACTGTCACATCCAACATGACTACTAGAAAAACCATAGCGTTGACTATACAGACCTTTGTCAGCAAAGAAATGTCTCTGCTTTTTAATATGCTGTCTAGGTTTATCATAGCTTTTCTTCAAAGGAGCAAGTATCTTTTAATTTCATGGCTGTAGTCACTGTCTCCAGTGATTTTGGAACCCAAGACAGTGAAGTCTGTCACTGTTTCCATTGCTTTCAAAGAGTGTACTGCCTATATTTTTTTTTCTTAAAGTTTTATAGTTTCTGGACTTATATTTGAATAATCCATTTAGAGTTTATTTTTGTATATGGTTCTAGGACATATTCTACTTTCATCCTTTTGTTTGAGGAGGTTGTCTTACTCCATTGTGTATTCTTTCTACCTGTGTCAATGATAAGATGCCCATAAGTGTGTGGGTTTATCTCTGCACTTTCTATCTTGTTCAATTGGCCCGTATTTCTGTTTTTGTGCTACTACCATGCTGTCTTGATGCCTGCAGCTTAGTAGTATAATCTGAAGTCAGAAAGATTGATTCCTCCAGCTCCGTTTTTTTGTTTTTCCCTCAAGATTACTTTGACTTTTGGGGGTCTTTTGTGTTTCAATACAAATTGTGAGATATATATATATTTTGTTGTTGTTCCTGTTCTATGAAAAATACCATTGGTAGTTTTGGACAGTATAGTCATTTTCACAATATTGATTCTTCTAATTCAAGAACATGATGTATCTCTCCATCTGTTTGTATCTTCTTACATTTCTTTCATCAGTTTCTTATAGTTTTATGCATACACATTTTTTTGTCTCTCTAGGTAAGGTTACAAGTAAATAGTTTATTCTTTTTCTTGCAGTGATGAATGGAATACTTTCCTTAATTTCTCTCTGAATTTGTTAACAATTCTATTGTTAGCATATAGGAATGCAAGGGATTTCTGTGTATTAATTTTATGCACTGTGACTTAACTATATTCATCGATTAGCTCTAGTAATTTTCTGGCAGCTTCCTTAGGGTTTTCTATGTATAGTATCATGTCACCTGCAAATAGTGAGAATTTTACTCCCTCTTTTCCAATCTAGATTCCTTTTATTTATTTTTCTTTTCTGATTGTTGTGGTTAAACCTTCCAAAACTCTGTTGAATAATAGTGACAAGAGTGGGTATGCAGTATTGTTGCTGATCTTAAAGGAAATGCTTTCAAATTTTCTCTTTTTGGGTTTTTTTTTCTCCCCAGTTTTACTGATTAATTAATTTTTTTTACTTTACAATATTGTATTGATTTTGTCATACATTGACATCAATCCACCATGGGTGTACATGTGTTCCCCATCCTGAACCCCCCTCACACCTCCCTCCCCATCCCATCCCAGTCATTAGGTCATCCCAATGCACCAGTCCCAAGCACCTTGTATAATGCATTGAACCTGGACTGGCAATTCATTTCACATGTGATATTTTACATGTTTCAATGCCGCTCTCCCATATCATCCTGCCCTCACCCTCTCCCACAGGGTCCCAAAAACTGTTCTATACATCTGTGTCTCTTTTGCTGTCTTGCATACAAGGTTATCATTACCGTTTTTCTAAATTCCATATATATGCGTTCATATGCTGTATTGGTGTTTTTCTTTCTGGCTTACTTCACTCTGTATAATAGGCTCCAGTTTCATCCACCTCATTAGAACTGATTCAAATCTATTCTTTTTAATGGCTGAGTAATATTCCATTGTGTATATGTACCACCGCTTTCTTTTCCATTCATCTGCTGATGGACATCTAGGTTGCTTCCATGTCAAATAGTTCTATGATGAAAATTGGGGTACACATGTCACTTTCAATTCTGGTTTCCTCAGTGTGTATGCCCAACAGTGAGATTGCTGGGTCATATGGCATTTCTATTTGAAATTTTTTAAGGAATCTCCACACTGTTCTCCATAGTGGCTGTACTAGTTTGCATTCCCACCAACAGTGTAAGAGGGTTCCCTTTTCTCCACATCGTCTCCAGCATTTATTGCTTGTAGACTTTTGGACCACAGCCATTCTGACTGGCATGAAATTTTGCCTGATTGTGGTTTTGATTTGCATTTCTCTGATAGTGAGTGATATTGAGCATCAGATTTTGACCATTAAGAATAATGTTTACTGTGGGGTTGTATTGTATGGCCTTTATTGTTTGAAATATGTTCCTTCTACAGAGAAGGCAATGGCACCCCACTCTAGTACTCTTGGCTGGAGAATCCCAGGGATGGAGGAGCCTGGTGGGCTGCTGTCTATGGGGTCACACAGTGTCGGACACAACTGTAGTGATGTAGCAGCAGCAGCAGCAGCATATTCCTTCTATGCTGATTTTCTGGAGAATTTTTTATCGTAAATGGGTGATGAATTCTGTGGAAAACTATCTCTGCATCTATTGAGATGATCATATTTTTTTTAATGTCTTTTAATTTGTTAATATGTTGCTAATTGTTGTTAATATTTGTTAGTTGATTGATTTGCCTATATTGAACAATCTTTGCATCCCTGGGATAAAGCCCACTTGATCATGATGTATTATCCTTTTATGCTGAATTCTGTTTGCTAGAATTTTGTTGAGGATTTTTCCTCAATATCACTATGATGAACAATATCACGATGTTCATCAGTGATAGTGGCCTCTAATTTTCTTTTTGTGGTATCTTCATCCCATTGTGGTATCCAATTAATGCTAGGCTCATAGAATGAGTTTGGGAGTTTTCTCTCCTCTGCAATTTTCTAGAAGAGTTTGAACAGGATAGGTTTTAACTTTTCACTAAATTTTTGGTAGGTACCTGTGAAGCAATCTGGACATGAGCTTTTTTATTGGAAGATTTTTTATTACAGTTTCAATTTCCATGTTTGTGATTGGTCTATTCATATTTTCTATTTCTTCCTGGTTCAAATTTTCAAAGGTTATACTTTTATAAGAATTCATCTGTTTCTTCAAAGTTGCCCATTTAATTGGCATAGAATTGCTTGTAGTAGTCTCTTATGATCCTTTTTATTCTGCATTGTCTTGTATAATTTTCCCTTTTTCATTTATAATTTTATTGATTTGAATCTTCTTTTTGTTTCCTTAATGAGTCTAGTAGTTGTCAATTTTGTTTATCTTCTCAAAGAACTATCTTTTAGTTTTATTAATCTTTACTATAGTTTCCGTCATCTTTTTCATTTACTTCTGCTCTGGTCTTTAGGATTTCTTTCCTTTTACTAACTTTGGAGTGTTTTTTGTTCTTCTTTTTCTAGTTGATTTAGGTGTAAGGTCAGGGTTTTATTTCATGTTTTTCTTGATTCTTGAGGTAGGCTTGTACTGCTCTGAACTTCCCTCTTACCACTGCTTTTACTGATTCCCCCAGGTTTTGGGCTGTCATGTTTTCATTATCATTTATTTCTGTCCATATTTTGATTTTTTTTATTTCCTCAGTGATCTGTTGGTTATTTAGAAGTGTGTTGTTTATCCTTCATGTTTGTGTTTTTATATAATTTTTTTCTGGTAGTTGATATCTAATCTTACAGCATTGTGATCGGAAAAAGTGTTGAAGTGATTTAATTTTTTTAATGCTCTAAGGCTAGATTTGTGGCTCAGGATGTGATCTATCCTGGAGAATGTTCCATGTGCACTTGAGGGAAAGGTGAACCCATTGGTTTTGGATGATATGCTCTGTGGTTATCAATTAGGTCTAACTGATCCAATGTATCATTTAAAGCTTGTGTTTTGTTGTTAATTTTCTGTCTAGGTGGTTTGTCCATTGGTGTGAGTGGGGAATTAAAGTCCACCACTCTTATTCAGTTACTGTTAATTTCGCCTTTAATAGCTGTTAGAATTTGCCTTATGTATTTAGGCGCTCTTATGTTTGGTGTATATATATTTATAATTGCTATATCTCCTTTTTGGATTGATCCCTTGATCATTATGAAGTGTCCTTCTTTGTCTCTTATAACAGTCTTTATTTTAAAATCTATTTTGTCTGATATGAGTATTGCTACTCCCTCTTTCTTTTTGTCTCCATTTGCTTGAAATATCTTTTTCCAGCCCCTCACGTTCAGTCTGTATGTGTCCCTAGGTTTGAGGTGGGTCTCTTTTAGACAGCATATATAGGGATTTTATTTTTGTATCCGCTCGGCCAGTCTTTGTCTTGGTTGGAGCATTTAACCCATTTGTGAATGTCACTCAATCATGTCTGACACTTTGTGACCACATGGACTATATAGTCCATGTAATTCTCCAGGCCAGAATACTGGAGTGGGTACCTGTTCCCTTCTCCAGGGGATCTTTCAAACCCAGGGATCAAACCCAAGTCTCCCACATTGAATGCAGATTCTTTACCAACTGAGCCACTAGGGAAGCCCTATGATCCTGCTAACATTTACTTTATTGTTTTGGGTCAATTTTTATTAACTTTTACTATGTTTCCTGTCTAGAGCAGAACCTTTAGCATTTGTTGAAGAGCTGGTTTGGTGGTGCTGAATTCTCTTAGCTTTTGCAGGTCTGTGAAACTTTTGATTTCTGCTTCCAATCTGAATGAGATTCTTGATGGATAGAGTAATCTTGGTTATAGCTTTCTCCCTTTCAACACATTAAGGATACCTTGCCATGCCCTTCTGGCCTGCAGAGTTTTTGTTGAAAAATCAGCTGTTATCCTTATTGGAATTCCATTGTATGGAATTTGTTGCTTTTCCCTTGCTGCATTTAAGATTTGTTCTTCATGTTTTGTTTTTGTTTGTTTGATTTATATGTGTCTTGGCAAGTTTCTCCTTAGGTTTATCCTGTATGGGACTCTCTGGACTTCTTGGAGTTGGTTGGCTGTTTCCTTTCCCACTTTAAGGAAGTTTTTTGCTATAATCTCCTGAAATATTTTCTCATGCCCTTTTCTTTTGTATTCTTGGATTCGAATGTGGAGAAATTTAACATTGTCCAACAGACTGGTTTCAAATAGGAAAAGGAGTACATCAAGGCTATATATTTCATGTAGTGTTCATTTATAAATAAAAAAAATAATAAGCATCCTGCTTATTTAACTTATATGCAGAGTACATCATGAGAAAAGCTGGACTGGAAGAAACACAAGCTGGAATCAAGATTGCCGGGAGAAATATCAATAACCTCAGATATGCAGATGATACCACCTTTATGGCAGAAAGTGAAGAGGAACTAAAAAGCCTCTTGATAAAAGTGAAAGAGGAGAGCAAAAAAGTTGGCTTAAAGCTCAACATTCAGAAAACGAAGATCATAGCATTCAGTCCCATCACTTCATGGGAAATAGATGGGGAATCAGTGTCAGACTTTATTTTTTTGGGCTCCAAAATCACTGCAGATGGTGATTGCAGCTATGAAATTAAAAGACACTTACTCCTTGGAAGAAAAGTTATGACCAACCTAGATAGCATATTCAAAAGCAGAGACATTACTTTGCTGACTAAGGTCTGTTTAGTCAAGCTATATGGATATATGGACTACTGTATGAGAGTTGGACTGTGAAGAAGGCTGAGCACTGAAGAATTGAAGCTTTTGAACTGTGGTGTTGGAGAAGACTCTTGAGAGTCCCTTGGACTGCAAGGAGATTCAACCAGTCCATTCTGAAGTAGATCAGCCTTGGGATTTCTTTGGAAGGAATGATGCTAAAGCTGAAACTCCAGTACTTTGGCCACCTCATGCGAAGAGTTGACTCATTGGAAAAGACTGATGCTGGGAGGGATTGGAGACAAGAGGAGAAGGGGATGACCGAGGATGAGATGGCTGGATGGCATCACTGCCTCAATGGACGTGAGTCTGAGTGAACTCCGGAAGATGGTGATGGATACGGAGGCCTGGTGTGCTGTGATTCACGGGGTCACAAAGAGTCAGACACGACTGAGCAACTGAACAGAGGTCTCTGAGGCTATTCTCATTTCTTTACATTCTTTTTTTTTTTTTTTTTCCCTGCATTGTTTCATTTATTTCCAACATTCTATCTTCAAGCTCAGTTATCCTTTCTCTGCCTCAGTTACTCTGATATTGGCTCTCTCCATTGTTTTTAATCTAAGTTATTGCATTGTTAATTACTTGTTGACTATTCTTTATTTCTTCTAGGTCCTTGTTAAACATTTCTTGCATCTTCTCAATACATGTCTCTAGTCTATTTATCTATATCTCCATTTTGTTTTCAAGATTTTGGATCATCTTTACTGTCGTAATTCTGAATTATTTTTCAGCTAGACTCCCTATCTCCTCCTCTTTTCTTTGGTTTGATGGATTTTTATCATGTTCCATCACCTGTTGGCTATTTCTCTGTCCTTTCATTTTGTTTAATTAGCTGTGTTTGGAGCCTCGTTTCTGGAGGCTGGAGGGTCATAGCTCCTCTAAACTTTGGAATCTGCTTCCTGTGGGTGGAGTTGGAGCAGTGTCTTGTAATAGTGTTCTGGTTGGGGGAACTTGTATCTGTGCTCTGATGGATGGAGCTGTATCTCATCTCTCTGGAGAGCAGTGCAGTGTCTGGTAATGAGTTTTGCAATGTCTTTGGGTTTGGTATGGCTTTGGGCATTCTTTCTTTAATGTTCAAGATTGTGTTCCTATTTTGCTGGAGAATTGGTGTGGTGTGTCTTGCACTGGAGCTTAGTGAGTTTAAAAAAATAGTTTAATTTAATTGTAGAATAACTACTTTACAATACTGTGACAGTTTTTGCCATACATAGACATGAATCAGCCATGGGTGTACACGTGTCCTCTCCATCCTCAAACCCCTCTCCCTCCTCCTTCCCCACCTCATTACTCTGGGTTGTCCTGGAGTACCAGTTTTGGGTACTCTGCTTCATGTATCAAACTTGCACTGGTCATCTATTTTACATGTGGCAATATATATATTTTAATGCTATTCTCTCAAATCATCCCACCCTTATCTTCTCCCAGAGACTCCAAATGTGTGTTCATTACCTCAGTGTCTCTTTTGCTGCTTTGCATATGCAATCATCATTAATGTCTTTCTAAATTCCAAATATATGCATTAATATACAGTGTTTGTATTTCTCTTTCTGACTTGCTTCACTTTGTGTAATAGGCTCCAGTTTCATCCACCTCATTAGAATTGTCTCAAATGTGTTCCTTTTTATAGTTAAGTAATATTCTATTATGTATATGCACCATGGTTTTCTTATTCAGTCATCTGCTGATGGACATCTATGTTGCTTCCATGTCGTAGCAATTGTAAACAGTGTTGCAATGAACTTTAGGGTGCATTGTGTTTCTTTCAATTCTAGTTTCCTTGGGGTGCCCAGCAGTGGAATTGTTAGGTCATATGCTGGGAGAAATATCAATAACCTCAGATATGCAGATGACACCACCCTTATGACAGAAAGTGAAGAGAAACTAAAAAGCCTCTTGATGAAAGTAAAATAGAGTGGAAAAAGTTGGCTTAAAGCTCAACATTCAGAAAACGAAGATTATGACATCTCATGCCATCACTTCATGGCAAATAGATGGGGAAACAGTGGAAATAGTGGCTGACTTTATTTTTTTGGCTCCAAAATCACTGAAGATGGTGATTGCAGCCATTAAATTAAAAGGCACTTATTCCTTGGAAGGAAAGTTATGACCAACATAGACGGCATATTCAAAAGCAAAGACATTACTTTGCCAACAACGGTCCATCTAGTCAAGGCTATGGTTTTTGCAGTGATCATGTATGGATATGAGAGTTGGACTGTGAAGAAAGCTGAGCACCGAAGAATTGGTGCTTTTCAACTGTGGTGTTGGAGAAGACTCTTGAGAGTCCCTTGGACTGCAAGGAGATCCAACCAGTCCATCCTAAAGGAGATGAATCCTGGGTGTTCATTGGAAGGACTGATGCTGAAGCTGAAACTCCAACACTTTGGCCACCACATGAGAAGACTTGACTCATTGGAAAAGACTCTGATGCTGGGAGGGATTGGGGGCAGGAGGAGAAGGGGATGACCGAGGATGAGATGGCTGGATGGCATCACCAACTGGATGGACATGAATTGGAGAAAACTCCGGGAGTTAGTGATGGACAGGAAGGCCTGACGTGCTGCGATCCATGGGTTCGCAAAGAGTCAGACACGACTGAGCGACTGAACTGAACTGAACTGATGGCAATTCTATTCCCAGGTATTAAAGGAATCTCCACACTGTTCTCCATAGTGGCTAAACCAGTTTGCATTCCCACCAACAGTGTAAGAGGGTTGGCTTTTCTCCGCACCCTCTCTAGAATTGTTTGTAGACTTTTTGATGATGGACATTCTGACTGGCATGAGATGATAACTCATTATGGTTTTGATTTGGATTTCTCTAATAATGAGTGATGTTGAGCATCTTTTCATGTGTTTATTTTCCGTGTGTATGTCTTTGAGGAAATGTCTATCAACTTTTTGATTGTGATTTCTGACTTTTGGTTCGAGGTTAATCTCAGTGCAGGTATGGAAATTTTGGAATGGGCTCTCGTCTATTAATATTCCATGGGGTCAGGAGTTCTATAATGGTCCAAAGTTCTGGAAATTAGTTTCCTGTCTCTGGGCTTTGGCCCCAACCACTTACAGTAGCATCACGACATAGCAAAGAAGAAAATACCCCTAGATTAATGGTGGAACAACTCTCCACAGCCAGGAACACCCAGAGAGATTCACAGTTATATAGAGAAGAGAAGAGGGAGGGAGGAGATAGAGGTGACCAGGAGGAGAAAAGGGAGAGTCGAAGGGAAGAAAGTAATCAGGCCAGTAAGCATAGCCCTAAGTGAAAATGGATATTAAAAATTAAACTCTTAAAAGTACAAAATTAATAACAAAAGATCAAAAAGCAAAAACTAAAAAACCTAGAATAAAAATTAGACTCACTCTCAAAAGTGCAATATATAAGAAAACAAAATAAAAAGATAAATAACCTTATTAGTAGGGTATGATAAAAGGGGAAAAGAGGACAGGGAAGAACGTTTTTAAAAAATGAGAACAAAAAGAATGAAGAATTAAAAGACATTAAAGAAATAATAAAATTACTTAACATTAAATATAATAGTATAGAGAAATATATCTAAGAATTTATCTGGAACATTTGAGGGCAGTGTGGGGGTCATTTCTGTGTCAGATAATCTGTTGTTCTGGCTTGCACTTGTTCTCAATGTCTACAAAAGCACAGTCTCAGCTTAATTGCACGATTTTAATCTGTTACACCTGCCACTTCTGAAATGATCTGTTTCTTTTCTTTGCTCAAATTGGCTGCCTCTGCTTCAGTCTGTTAAGTTTCTAATCTCTGTCCTGGCATAAGGGAGTGAAAGTTCCCACTTCTTCAGGCTCACTTGCTCAGTTGTGCTGTGGAGAGGGAGGGACACTGCAAACAAACTCTGTTGAGATATGTGGCGCTTGCTCCTTGGAAGAAAAGCTACGACAGACCTAGACAGCATGCATGAGACAAGGTGCTCAGGACTGGTGCACTGAGATTACCCTGAGGGATGGGATGGGGAAGGAATTTGGAAGGGGGTTCAGGATGGGGAACACATGTACACCCATGGCTGATTCATGTCAATGTATGGCCAAAACCACTACAATATTGTAAAGTAATTAGCTTCCAATTAAAATAAATTAATTAATTAAATTTAAAAATAAAGCTGAGACATTACTTTACCGACAGAGGTTCATATAGTCAAAACTAGATAGCATTTTCAAAAGCAGAGACATTACTTTGCCGACTAAGGTCTGTCTAGTCAAGGCTATGGTTTTTCCTGTGGTCATGTATGGATGTGAGAGTTGGACTGTGAAGAAGGTTGAGTGCCGAAGAATTGATGCTTTTGAACTATGGTGTTGGAGAAGACTCTTGAGAGTCCCTTGGACTGCAAGGAGATCCAACCAGTCCATTCTGAAGGAGATCAATCCTGAGATTTCTTTGGAAGGAATGATGATAAAGCTGAAACTCCACCTCATGCGAAGAGTTGACTCATTGGAAAAGACTCTGATGCTGGGAGGGATTGGGGGCAGGAGGAGAAGGGGACGACCGAGGATGAGATGGCTGGATGGCATCATGAACTCAATGGACGTGAGTCTGAGTGAACTCCGGGAGATGGTGACGAACAGGGAGGCCTGGCGTGCTGCGATTCATGGGGTCACAAAGAGTCGGACACGACTGAGCGACTGAACTGAACTAATGGTTTTTCCAGTAGTCTTGCATGGATGTGAGAGTTGGACCCTATAGAAGGCTGAGCACTGAGAAACTGATGATTTTTAACTGTGGTGTTGGAGAAGACTCTTGAGGTCCCTTGGACAGTAAGGAAATCAAGCCAGTCAATCCTAAAGGAAATCAACCCTGAATATTCATTGGAAGGATTGATCCTGAAGCTGAAACTCCAATACTGTGGCCACCTGATGCACAGAACTGACTCACTGTAAAAGACCCTGATGTTGGGAAAGATTGAAAGCAGGAGAAGGGGACGACAGAAGATGAGATGGTTGTATGGCATCACTGACTCAATGGATATGAGTTTGAGTAAACTCTATGAGTTGGTGATGGACAGGGAAGACTTGTGTGGTACAGTCTCTGGGGTCACAAAGAATCAGACAGGAATGAGTGACCTAACCGTACTAAGATGTGTGGGGAGCACTTGCAGTGGATGGACAACATGGGTATTTCTGTGATCCAAGGCAGTGTGGACTTCCCAGGCCCATGCCACTCGGGCTTCTGGGTGCTTCATGAGGGCAAAGTCCCATGTGGGCCACATGTCTAATGCCCTTCCCAGGTCCAAATTGCTCAGGTCCCTGGGTGCACCCTGAAGGCATGATTTCAGGTGGGCTGTGTATCTCCCAATGGGAGCTGGCCTCAGGCTGTGACATTCTGGCAGATATGAACCATCTAGGATCCCAGGAAGATGTGGTTAGTGATGCAACCTGCTCCCAGTTTAGTGAGAGATGAAGCCTCTGGGACTGACATTGCAGTTGCTCCTTGCCTTCCTCTTCTGGCTGTCACACACCTGCCTCTCTGCTTCCAGGGAGGGTTGTAAATGGCAGCTGGATTGTTCTTTGATATTCACTAGGGAGAAATCCTTTGTTCTGCGAGTGCGCCAGGGGTCACATTGTGGCATTAGAACCTTCCCACGGGAAAGATCTTTTGTTTTCCTTTGTCTCTCTGGCATTCCCTCAGTTTGGGTTGCTTTTGAGTTGCTGTTTGGGTCACATTAGTCCCCTCAGAGTGTCCTGAGGGCATTCAACTATTGTCCTTTCCATAAAGACCGACTATAAATCCCATGCCTCCACACCCAGTCCCCACTTGCTATGAGTGGATGCAAGCATGTGAGCCACTTTTTGAATAGTAATTTTTCAGTGCAAATTCTGTGGTGATTTTTTTTTTCAGTTATGCTGCCCTCTGAGATTACAAAGCTCCCCACTGACCCTGCCTGTGAGAAGGTTTCCTTAGTTCAGTTCAATTCTGTTCAACCCAAACTCATGTCTGTTGAGTCAGTGATGCCATCCAACCATTTCATCCTCTGTCGTCCCCTTTTCCTCCCACCTTCAGTCTTTCCCAGGATCAGGGTCTTTTCCAATGAGTCAGCTCTTCACATCAGGTGGCCAAAGTACTGTAGTTTCAGCTTCAACATCAGTCCTTCCAATGAACACTCAGAACTATCTCCTTTAGGATGGACTGGTTGGATCTCCTTGCAGTACAAGGAACTCTCAAAAGTCTTCTCCAACACCACAGTTCAAAAGCATCAGTTCTTCAGCACTCAGCTTTATTTATAGTCCAACTCTCACATCCATACATGACACTGGAAAAATTATAGCCTTAGCTAGACGGACCTTTTTTGGCAAAGTAATGTTTCTGCTTTTTAATATGCTGTCTAGGTTGGTCATAACTTTCCTTCCAAGGAGTAAGCATATTTTATTTTCATGGATGCAGTCACCATCTGCAGTGATTTTGGAGCACTGTATGGAAAGTTTTCCTTCATGACTTCCTCCCCAGGGCAGTTATCTAGGGTCCTCTGTTAGGTTCAGAAGTTGTTTTGTGGAAGCTGGTCTACATACTGATGATCTTTTGATGTATTTGTAGGGGAGAAAATGGCCTCCCCATCCTATTCCTCTACCATCTTGTAACCAGCCCTTCCTGTGTGTATGTATATATATATATATATGAACTTGTATATATACTTGTATATATACTTGTATATATATATATACTTGTACTGGTTGATTCCAGCCTTGACTCTGCTCTTCCCCATGGTTAGCCACAGTCTTAGCAGATCTGAGTTTGAAAGGGATGGGAAATATCCTTCATTGAGTACCAAGTATAGATATCTAGTTCAGGGACATCATTATAGACATGTATCACCATCATAAACCTAACTGTGAGAAGTCAGTCTTAACAGTCACATCTTACGAAAGTCAGACACATTTAGTTGTATCATTTGAAGCTGGAAGCTAGATTGATATCATCTCCCAACACCTATTTACATGCACACACACATACACACACACAAATCACACAATACATACATGTACAATTCACATTTGGCATTCATGAGGCTCTAAGGTTTTAGGACAACTTGGGGGATGGGCAACCAAAAGTGAGAGAGATCATGGATTTCCTTGCACTAAGATATATGAGCTGGGAATTTTTTTTTTTTTTTTTTTTTATGATCAGCTGAGGAAAATAGAGGTATGATGATATAATACTATGAATTCATGAAAGCTTTTTATTCATTTATTTATATTTTTATGTTTGTATACATAAAATACAGACATCTTTATGCATATATAAACATATCTTTACATATATATAATATATATGCACATTTATAACATAGTTAATACTGCATGTGTCATTTTATTTTGCAATTTTCTTTCATTCTGTTTTTTTTCTTTTCTTTTTAGACAAAAGCATAAGATAGGTACCTTTTTTAAAGTCAGGCCGTATATGTCTATTCTTTCTTTTCAGCCACTGTGAAAGTATTCCACAGTGTTCAACATGTTCCTATTAATGAGCCTTTAGAATACATCTGCTTTATTAATACAACCAATATCTCTCCTAACATTTTGCATTTGAGCAAGCATCCCAGTCAGTCAGTTCAGTCGCTCAGTCGTGTCCGACTCTTTGCGACCCCATGAATTGTACCACGCCAGGCCTCCCTATCCATCACCATCTCTTGGAGTTCACTCAGACTCACGTCCATCGAGTCCATGATGCCATCCAGCCATCTCATCCTCGGTCGTCCCCTTCTCCTCCTGCCCCCAATCCCTCCCAGCATCAGAGTCTTTTCCAATGAGTCAACTCTTCGCATGAGGTGGCCAAAGTACTGGA
>SJYT01065951.1:0-12150 GCA_006410635.1 Cephalophus harveyi | reverse complement strand
ACCCTTGTCATCTCTTGTTTGACCACTTCCAATTTGCCTTGATTCATGAACCTGACATTCCAAGTTCCTATGCAATATTGCTCTTTACAGCATTGGATCTTGCTTCTATCACCAGTCACATCCACAGCTGGGTATTGTTTTTGCTTTGGCTCCATCCCTTCATTCTTTCTGGAGTTGTTTCTCCACTGATATCCAGTAGCATATTGAGCACCTAATGACCTGGGGAGTTCCTCTTTTGGTATCCTATCATTTTGCCTTTTCATATTGTTCATGGGGTTCTCAAGGCAAGGATACTAAAGTGGCTTGCCATTCCTTTCTCCATTCTAGTTTGGTCATAACTTTTCTTCCAAGGAGCAAGTGTCTTTTATTTCATAACTGCAGTCACCATCTACAGTGATTTTGGAGCCCGAGAAAATAAAGTCAGTCATTGTTTCCATTATTTCCCCATCTATTTGCTATGAAATGATGGAGCCAAATGCCATGATCTTCTATTTTTTAATGCTGAGTTTTAAGCCAGCTTTTATACTCTCCTCTTTCACCTTCATCAAGAGGCTCTTTAATTCCTCTTCACTTTCTGCTGTAAGGATGGTGTCATTTGTGTATCTGAGGTTACTGATATTTCTCCTTGGAAACTTGATTCTGACTTGAGCTTCATCCAGCTTGACAGTATTTCACATGATGTACCCTACATATAAGTTAAATAAACAGGGTGGTGATATACAGCCTTGACATGCTCCTTACCCAGTTTGCAACCAGTTTGTTGTTCCATATCCTGTTCTAACTATTGCTTCTTGACCCGCATACAGGAGGCAGGTAAAGTGGGCTGGTATTCCCATCTTTTTAAGAATTTTCCACTTTTATTTTTTTTTGGATCCATACAATCAAAGCAAAGCTTTAAAAGTATACTCAATGAAACAGAGGTAGATGGTTTTTTTGGAATTCCCTTGCGTTTTCTGTGATCCAATGGATGTTTTCAGTTTGATCTCTGTTTCCTCTGCCTTTTCTAAACAGAGCTTATACATCTGGAAGTTCTTGAATCATGTAGTGTTAAATCCTAGCTTGAAGGATTTTGAGCATTACCTTGCTAGCATGTGAATTGAGTGCAATTGTGCAGTAGTTTGAACACTATTTGGCATTGCCCTTCTTTGAGATTGGAATGAAAATTTACTGTTTCAAGTCCTGTGGCCAATGCTGAGGCTTCCAAATTTGCTGGTATATTGAGTGCAGCACCTTTACAGCATTATCTTTTAGGAATTGAAATAGCTCAGTTGGAATTCCATCACCTTCACTAGCTCTGTTCATAGTGATGCTTCCTTAGGCCCACTTGACTTCAAACTCTATGATGTCTGGCTCTAGGTGAGTGATCATACCATCATGGTTATCTGGGTCATTAAGATTTTTTTTTTGTATATATATTTTTTCCTTGTATTCTTGCCACCTCTTCTTAATATCATCTGCTTCTATTAGGTCCATGCTATTTCTGTTCTTTATTGTGCCCATCCTTGTATGAAATATTCCCTTGATATTTCCAATTTTCTTGAAGAGATCTCTAGCATTTATTTAGCAGTGGAGAATTAGGACTTCTAGATTTGTTAGGAAATTTTTAAAAATATATAAGTGAGGTCAAGTGACATTTAAGTTATTTTGAGGAAATTTGAAAATAATGTTGTAAAATGGTCTCCATAGCAATTGCTAAGGAAATAGAGAAATTAGTTGTTTAGGAAAGATTAAAAGGAGAAAAATGTAGTCTCAAAATCTAAAACTTTGATCTCTGTATTTCTCAGAAATAATTTAATATCTAATTATACATTAAATTGTTATTATATTATAATCTTTTTACTCTTTTTATAATATATATTTTTTTAATTTTTATTTCTTCCTTGACACACTTGTACTTTACATATTTTAACACTGCTTTGCTCATGGTAATAGCAAAATATTTTAAAAGAAACTGTGTTCTAATTTGTCCAGCAATATAAAGTTTAAGTCTAGACTCTTCATGTTATTCCAGTGACGTAATTATTTCCCCTATACCAGATGTAGGCACGTGTTCAAAACTATATCCTTGGTCACAGCAGTTTTTTCAGGGATTAGAATGAATTGGGTCAAAACCCAAAATACTTATTTGTTCCTTGACTACTTTTTGGAAGAAACTACCTCTTTTTATTCAAAGATATAAACAAAAAGAGAAATCTAGAACTGATGCCAATATTTTGACTGAAATTCTGCTGCACTTAAAACCAGAAAACTGGATTTTCAGTTTACTTAAGTCACTATATAAAAGAGAAGCTAAGTGTGAAATTCCAAGACCAACAGCTGAGAAGCTGGAAAGGTAACTTTCTTGGTTTGTGTTGATTTTTTAAAAAATGGGCGCATCTCCATTCTAAACCATCTAAGTGAAGCAATCTCTACGTCAGATAAAACATTTTGAAACTTGCATTTTTAATTTAAAAAGTTGTTATGAAATTATCACTTCTATTAAGCATTGTCTATATTTTCAAATAAAGAATACCATTGCACCTTACATATTTTGGTAAGAACAACTTCCTTCTTAGAGAGAAAAGCATGAAATTTGGCTCAAAGAAATCATACCTGTCCTTGCACATCTTGGCTTTTGTACAAAAGCAACTTTTTAAGAAATAGCACACAAAAGACTAGTTGTGTATATATCTGATTCCTCTAATCAAGAATCTTCCAAACCACTCTTCTCAGATAGTGACAAAGGTAGATGGTGAGTACATATCTTCTTTAACCTCCTGTCAGTGACTATGCCAAGGCACAGTGAAATATGGCAAATTTACAATGTATCAGTAAATGAGTGTGAATGACCATTAGACATTTCATCTTTATGGGATTGAAGTAGTTTGTTATAAAAACATAGCACAGGCCCCTGATTGATTGTTTAATATTCACTCAGTAATAGTATGAGCTTGGTTGTATACTTTGCTACTGAACTTAGAGATCTTTGTGTTACATTTGAGCAGAGCATATCCTATTCATACTGTTGCTACTCTCCTGCAAGAGTGAATAATATCTGAATCAAAAATATTCTTAGTTTTGTATGTGAAGTCACTTCAGATATGTCCAACTGTTTGCAACACGATGGACTGTAGCCCACCAGGCTCCAGAGTCCATGGTTCTCTAGTCAAGAATACTGGAGTGGGATGCTATTTCCTTCTCCAGGGAATTTTGAGAATACTTGCTAATTTAACTGGCAAATGCAAGCCCTTGTATAGTGCTAGAAACAAAGGTAAAATAACCATATGCATAATAATTTATCATTGCACCTTAAGCATATGTGTGTAGAAAAACTTTAGGCTAAAAAGTTGGCAAGAGTTAGTGGTTTTTTATGCCTAAAATATTCATTTCAGTTCAGTTGCTCAGTTGTGTCCAACTCTTTACAACCCCATGGACTGCAGCACTCCATGCTTCCCTGTCCATCATCAACTCCTGTAGCTTGCTCAAACTCATGTCTGTCGAGTCAGTGATGCCATCCAACCATTTCATACTCTGTCATCCCCTTCTCCTCCTGCCTTCAATCCCTCCCAGCATCAGAGTCTTTTCAAATGAGTCAGTTCTTCACATCAGATGGCCAAAGTATTGGAGCTTCAGCTTCAACATCTGTCCTTCCAGTGAATATTCAGGACTGATTTCCTTTAGGATTGATTGGTTGGATATCTTTGCAATCCAAGGGACTCTCAGAGCCTTTTCCAATGCCATTTTTCAAAAGCATCAATTCTTCGGTACTCAGCTTTCTTTATGGTCCACATTTTACATCCATACATGACTACTGGAAAAACCATAGCATTGATTAGACAGGACTGTGTTAACAGGAATGAGAAATCAAGCTATGTATATTTTGGAATTTAGAACAGACTTTTGGACTCTGTGGGAGAGGGAGAGGGTGGGATTTTACTTTTATTATGCTATTCTTAGAAAGGAGAATTGATTAAAAAGAAATTTTTAAAAATGAAAAAAGCAAATAAAGAGAGAAAAAAGAAATCATAGATATTTCTAGAGCAGTCAGTCTTACTGGAAGTTTCCTTACCATGCTTTATTGAAGAATCAAAGTGAAGTGACTTTCTGAAAATGTTGAGAGTAAAAATGAAATCACTAGGACTTAAGCATCTGTGTATATAAGAAACCTTATATCAGTGAAGATGTGAAGTCATTAGAATGAGGCTTATAATATTCATGAATATAAACTGGTAAGGACAGTTCACATATATGGTTTAGAGAGAAAATGAGATCTATTAAGGCATTAATACTGTGTTATCATGGCCCAGTTTTTTCAATCATAATTCAGTCAAGGAAGCAAAATCATTATGAGTGCTATAGGATAAAGGGTTTACTATGCTAATTTGACCTCTTATATTTGTGGATGGAGTTTGGATAGCAAAAACCTAGAGGGGGAGGTAGGGGAACAAAGAAGATTCTAACCAGTCTGTGTGAATAGAGTTCTGCACCCAAATGTGGACTTGAGATGCAGAAACTTGTGCTAAGATCTATGGGAAGCTGCTGCCTTTGGGTATCTTTATCTCTATGAGTCTGCAGCTAAGCATATGACAGTGGACTGGGGGCATCAGTTTGTCAGCAAATCCAGCAGTCAGAAGGAGGGGCTGATGAGATTATGAAGAGGCTTAAACCCAGGGGTATGTGGCAGTCTTCAGGAACGGCTCTTGCTTCACTCATGTACTCCAAATTTCATGCACATGTCTCTTTCGGCCACCTCTCACTTAGAACCATACAAGGAAGGGGGTTCTGAAAAACATACTTCTATCTTAACCAGATCAACAGATTGCAAATTAAGTTCTGGCTCCTTAGAATATGAAGTTGGGTAAAACCCAGTCTTTAGAGGAAATTGAAGAAAGCATACACACTTGAGAAATGTTTACAGAATGACACATATTAAGTAGAAGAATAATGCAATATTTTAATGTGATTGAAATCAACAAATTTTTACCAGAAGCTTAGTGTTTACATAAGCACAGCTTTTGATTGTGACTGTTAAAAGATGGCTCATAAAAACTGACCCCAATATATTAATACAACAGTGTGTAACACGACAAGCAGATTATAAATGATTAAAGAGTAGCAGTTTTCCTAACAAGACAGAGAGAAGCTCTTGCAGTTAGCAATGAAACATAAAGAACGAATGGACAAAAACAAGGAGACAAAGACAGATGAAAGTTAAGACCAGTAGCAATAGCAGCAGAGACTAAAGAAAATACAGTCATTACAATTTAGGGAAATTAGTGCATAGGGAATCCAAGAGGCCCTGGGATCAACAAGCTTTTAAATATCACTATATCACTGCCTCAGGAGAAAATTATTAACTTTCAAGGACAATACAGATCCCAGGTCACAACAACAAAACAGAAAACCAGAACAGAGCAAGACATTGCTTTTAGCTATTTTTTGCTAAAATATTTTAACAGTTATTAATAAAGACAAATGAACAACTCAGTAAGAAGAAGGTTATTAATAGATCATAAAATAAATATACAGATTATTATTCATTTAATTGCTAAGCATAATTTGAAATAATTCATTTGTTGTTAAAATAGAAATCCTTTCATCCAAGGGGAATCAACTATTTGTAAATAATCTCGGCATACTAACTGGTGATTACTAAACAACTGGCACATCTACAGTTAATTGAACACTTTTTGTTTGTTTGTTTTTTGTCATGCTCCACGGCACGTGGGATCTTGGTTTCTCAACCAGGATTTGAACTCCTGCAGTGGAAGTACAGAGTCTTAAGCACTGGACAGCCAAGAAAGTCTCTTGAGCAGATTCTTAGACATAAATTGGAACTAACTGGTGTTTCTCCTAGAAAAGTCCTATTTGTGGTACTGACTGGCCAGCTAGAAATTTTTACACATTTTCAACTCTTCAACTCCCTTCCCTCCTTTATCATAGTGGTTAGAAAGCTAAAAGCTACAGTTTTCAACTTCCCTTAAAGCTAGATTCAAGGTTTATTTACATTTTAGAAATAGCATTCTTGTGGGCTGTGAAAGTTTAACTTAGACCATTTTCTTCTATAATTGACGTGTTGCAAGAAAGCCCTGAGATATATGAGTATTTGTAACCTATTTAATATTTTTGTATTTAGCTGTAAGTTTTATAGATGTGAAACAAAGGATTTATATCTGATAATTCCTTACGTTCTATATATCCGACCTTTTAACCAGTACTATAACCGCAAAATTCTTATGTTAAATTCTTCCTGGTCGAAATATCTAAAGTGAATTCTTACACTATTTCTTGTATTGTGCTCTGACAGTATACAGGTGCCTCTTTAGAATCATTGATTGATCAGATCTATACTAGAATCTAATAAAACACCAAAGGAGACAATGAATTATAATTTTTTAATATAATCACTTGATTGGGAAAATAAAACATGCCTTGTTGGATAGTGAGATTTTGCTATACAGTAATATATCTCAAAAGCCGAAGGAACCTGTGATCATCAACACTGGGGTTTGCTTCAAACCTTTGTGTGATCGTTGACTTATTTGCTCCCAGTAGTCTTCACTTAAGAAATAAAATAAAGCATGTGTGAAGATATTGGAGCAGTCCTAATCAGCAATTGAGTTACTTGTAATTATATTTAAAATTATATAAAGATAATGTCATAGGTACTTCTCACTCTCTAAAATTACAGGAATTTTGACTGATTTTTTTTTATTGTCCAAAATATTTATTGTCATTTTCAATGTAAAACAATGAAGCAAAGTTTCGCTATTAGTTTTGAAGAAATGGTTCACTTTATTAGATTTATGCTTTATATTGTGCTTAAAGTATTGATAGTAGGGAACTCATTCATTAAAATACATTGTGTGTATGTGTGTTCTAAGTCGCTTTAGTCATGTCCAACTCTGTGCAACCCTATGGACTGTAGTCCATCAGGCTTCTTTGTCCATGGGGTTCTCCAGACAAGTATACTGAAGTGGGTAGCCATTTCCTCCTCCAGGGGATCTTCCTGACCCAGGGGTCAAATATGTATCACCTATGTCTCCAGGATTCTTTACCATTGAGCCAACAGGGAAGTATGTCTATCCCAGTCTCCCAGCTTGATCATGAATCTTTTTACAAAAGGAAATGCATAAGGAAAAGTATTTAACATGTATCAGTTATTTGTGGAAAAAAACTGCTCTATTATCTGTGATTTTTTTTCTTATTCTTATAATGTTTTGTTTATGTTTAATATTAATGACTCACTAATTTTATATTGTTATAGGTTTATTTAATGAAGAATATGATATCCAAACTTGCCTTATTCTCTGGCTTTGTTCAGTTTAAATAAATAATATTTATCAGCTAAAGGCTCAGTCTGCCCATATCCTGAGCAGGGTAGTCAATACATTGGCAGTCTCATACACAGCAGCTGACAAGCTCTGAAACTCATCCGGTGGGTGATCTGGTTACACATAAGTGCACTGTCTTCTCCTCCCTTTTGTCACTGTCCCTTCTACTGCCACGCTGCCATGTCAGTATGACTGGACTTCATCCAGCCTTAATATCCTTGGTCAGCACTTATATGCTTAAATTATGCCACTGCACCAAGCAAAGGCAAGCTGACTGGAGTCCTGACACACAGTCTTGTTTTTCACAGTCTCCCCAAAAATGTTTTTCTTTGGAAGCAGCACTGTTCTAAGCAGTCAGATCCATAATCTCCTCTCTGATTCCAATATTTGCTTGCTACCTACATTCTCCCTGTACCATTTCTCACCCATCTTAATGGGTCTCTTTAGGTCTCCAGGACTTCTTGAACCAAGCCAGAGTTAAGCATGATCACTTAGAAATAGCACAGCTCTGAAATGTCATATTATTCTGCCAGGAAGGGCCTCGTTAGTCAAGTTACCTTCATCTGTCTTTTTGCTATTAAATCCCATCTGCTTCAATATCTCTTTGTCCCCTTCTGCTAATATTGCAGTCTGAAAGCCAAGCTTTTCTCTGCTGGACATGATGAAAGCATTTTAGTTTTCCCTTTCTGTCACACTCCACAGATCTCATAAATCTTATATACTTTGAGAATAAGATGACTGACTTTCAAGCATATAAAAATTTATTTAGGCATATTTTTGGGCGTATAGCTTTTATTCTAAAGTTTATACAAAGCAAAATAATTATCAGCTGATAGTGTAAAACTATTTCAAATGCTAGAATTAAAGGAAATATTGATTAAAAAGACTTCCAAGCTGTTCTATAACACACAAACTCTTTATAGTTGTCAACTTCTCAACAAATCTTTCTGTCCTGCTATTTCAATGAAAACAACCTATCCAGAAGTTTTACATGGATCAAAAACATGGGATAAAAAAATATTAGGTGTACTTTTACCTGTAACACACACTTGCTTCAAAAATTTTTCTTCTGGAAAAGAAAAATCCCCTTAGGTACATTGAATACTAATTGTGTTTAAAGTATATTTTAAATACTAGGAATTAATATTGCTGACATAATTATGGGTAAAAAATAAATAAATAAAATACATTTTGATTTTAAAATGTTCATAGTATCAGAATAGACATTTTTCCAAAGAAATTATACATACAGATAGCCAAATACATTAACAGATACTCATTATCAAGAGTTATCAGAAAAAAGCAAACCAAAGCCACAATAAGATATTAAATGACTAATATTAATATACAAAACACAATAAATAGCAAGTGTTGGCAAAGATGTAGAGCAAAGAGAACCCTTATCAACTGCTTTGAATTGGTGCAACCACTATGAAAACTAGCATGAAGGTTTCCCCCCAAATTAAAAATATGTCTACCATATATGCCAGTAATTCTACTTCTGGTATTCTATCTGAAGAAAGTGAAATACTACCTTGAAAAGATAAATGTTCATTTCAGCATTATTTTAAATAGCCAAGATATTGAAACAATTTAAATGTCCATCTTTGTCCTTGAATGTATTTTAAAAAATATGGGGGGTGAGGGTGGGGGCAGGCGGCCTGGAGTCATTGTGCTAAGTGAAATGTCAGAAGGAAAGGATAAATATCAAAATATCTCCCTTTACCTGTGGAATCTAAAAACAAACTATGAACAAACAAATAGCAACAACAACAACAAAAATCTCATTGATATAGAGATCACAGTGATAGTTGCCTGAGGCAAGGAATGAGCAACATGGGTGAAGAGAGTCAAAAGGTACAAATTTTCAGTTAAATAATGTATAAGTCAATGTGCAGAATGGTTACTATAATTAATAATATTCAGGACTTCCCTGACGGTCCAGTGGCCAGGATTCTTTGTTTCCAATGCAGGGGACTGGATTTCAATCCCTGGTTGGGGAACTAGATTCCACATGCTGCAAGTAAGAGTTTGTCTTCCAAAACTAAAGATCCCGGGAGATTGGCTCTAGATGGCAGAGTAGAAGGACATGCATTCATCTGCTCCTGTGAGAGCACTAAAATTGTAACTAGCTACTGAACAATCAGGCACTTGTCTATCAGATCTAGTCCCTTAAATCTATTTCTTACTTCCACTGTATAATCATACGGGATTTGATTTAGGTCGTACCTGAATGGTCTAGTGGTTTTCCCTACTTTCTTCAATTTAAGTCTGAATTTGGCAATAAGGAGTTCATGATCTGAGTCACAGTCAGCTCCTGGTTTTGTTTTTGCTGTCTGTATAGAGCTTCTCCATCTTTGGCTGCAAAGAATATAATCAATCTGATTTCGGTGTGGACCATCTGGTGATGTCCATGTGTAGAGTCTTCTCTTGTGTTGTTGGAAGAGAGTGTTATGACCAGCGTTTTCTCTAGGCAAAACTCTTTTAGCCTTTGCCCTGCTTCATTCCATATTCCAAGGCCAAATTTGCCTGTTACTCCAGGTGTTTCTTGACTTCCTACTTTTGCATTCCAGTCCCCTATAATGAAAAGGACATCTTTTTNTCTTCTCTTGTGTTGTTGGAAGAGAGTGTTATGACCAGCGTTTTCTCTAGGCAAAACTCTTTTAGCCTTTGCCCTGCTTCATTCCATATTCCAAGGCCAAATTTGCCTGTTACTCCAGGTGTTTCTTGACTTTTACTTTTGCATTCCAGTCCCCTATAATGAAAAGAACATATTTTTGGGGTGTTAGTTCTAACAGGTCTTGTAGGTCTTCATAGAACCATTCAACTTCAGCTTCTTCAGTGTTACCAGTTGGGGCATAGGCTTGGATTACTCTGATACTGAATGGTTTGCCTTGGAAATGAACAGAGATCATTCTGTCTTTTTTGAGATTGCATCCAAGTACTGCATTTTGGACTCTTTTGTTGACCATGATGGCTACTCCATTTCTTCCAAGGGATTCCTGCCCACAGTAGTAGATATAATGGTCATCTGAGTTAAATTCACCCATTCCAGTCCATTTTAGTTCGCTGATTCCTAGAATGTCGATGTTCACTCTTGCCATCTTCTGTTTGACCACTTCCAATTTGCCTTGATTTATGGACCTGACATTCCAGGTTCCTATGCAATATTGCTATTTACAGCATTGGACCTTGCTTCTATCACCAGTCACATCCACAACTGGGTATTGTTTTTGCTTTGGCTCTATCCCTTCATTCTTTTTGGAATTATTTCTCCACTGATTTCCAGTAGCATATTGGGCAACTACAGACCCGGGGAGTTCCACTTTCAGTATCCTATCATTATGCTTTTCATACTGTTCATGGGGTTCTCAAGGCAAGAATAATGAAGTGGTTTGCAATTCCCTCCTCCAGTGGGCCACATTCTGTAGACCTCTACACCATGACCCTCCCATCAAATAGCTGTGAAAAGAAGATAAATGAAAAGCAAAGGAGAAAAGGAAAGATATAAGCATCTGAATGCAGAGCTCCAAAGAATAGCAAGAAGAGATAAGAAAGCCTTCTTCAGNCAGTGGGCCACATTCTGTAGACCTCTACACCATGACCCTCCCATCAAATAGCTGTGAAAAGAAGATAAATGAAAAGCAAAGGAGAAAAGGAAAGATATAAGCATCTGAATGCAGAGCTCCAAAGAATAGCAAGATGAGATAAGAAAGCTTTCCTCAGTGATCAATGCAAAGAAATAAAGGAAAACAACAGAATGGGAAAGACTAGGGATCTCTTCAAGAAAATTAGAGATACCAAGGGAACATTTCATGCAAAGATGGGCTCAATAAAGGACAGAAATGGTCTGGACCTAACAGAAGCAGAAGATATTAAGAAGAGGTGGCAAGAATACTCAGAAGAACTGTACAAAAAAGATCTTCATGACCCAGATAATCATGATGGTATGATCACTCACCTACAGCCAGACATCCTGGAATGTGAATTCAAGTGGGCTTAGAAAGCATCATTAAGAACAAAGCTAGTGGAGGTGATGGAATTCCAGTTGAGCTATTTCAGATCCTGAAAGATGATGCTGTGAAAGTGCTGCACTCAAGATGCCAGCAAATTTGGAAAACTCACTGGTGGTCACAGGATTGGAAAAGGTCAGTTTTTATTCCAATCCCAAAGAAAGGCAATGCCAAAGAATGCTCAAGCTACCACACAATTGCACACATCTCACATGCTAGTAAAGTAATGCTCAAAAGTCTCTAAGTCAGGCTTCAGCAGTATGTGATCTGAGAACTTGCAGATGTCCAAGCTGGTTTTAGAAAAGGCAGAGGAACATAGATCAATTTGCCAACATCTGCTGGATCATCAAAAAAGCAAGAGAGTTCCAGAAAAACATCTATTTCTGCTTCATTGACTATGCCAAAGCCTTTGACTGTGTGGATCATAATAAACAGTGGAAAATTCTGAAAGAGATAGGAATACCAGACCACCTGACCTGCCTCTTGAGAAACTTGTATGCAGGTCAGTAAGCAACAGTTAGAACAGGACATGGAACAACAGACTGGTTCCAAATAGGAACAGAACTATGTCAAGGCTGTATATTGTNTGACTGTGTGGATCATAATAAACAGTGGAAAATTCTGAAAGAGATAGGAATACCAGACCACCTGACCTGCCTCTTGAGAAACTTGTATGCAGGTCAGTAAGCAACAGTTAGAACAGGACATGGAACAACAGACTGGTTCCAAATAGGAACAGAACTATGTCAAGGCTGTATATTGTCACCCTGTTTATTTAACTTCTATGCAGAGTACATCATGAGAAACGCAGGGCTGGAAGAAAC
>SJYT01065942.1:319736-338315 GCA_006410635.1 Cephalophus harveyi | reverse complement strand
CCTGATGTTCAAGCTGGTTTTAGAAAAGGCAGAGGAACCAGAGATCAAATTGCCAACATCTGCTGGATCATGGAAAAAGCAAGAGAGTTCTAGAAAAACATATATTTCTGCTTTATTGACTATGCCAAAGCCTTTGACTGTGTGGATCACAATAAACTGTGGAAAATTCTGAAAGAGATGGGCATATCAGACCACCTGACCTGCCTCTTGAGAAACCTATATGCAGGTCAGGAAGCAACAGTTAGAACTGGACATGGAACAACAAGCTGTTTCCAAATAGGAAAAGGAGTACACCAAGGCTGTATATTGTCACCCTGCTTATTTAACTTATATGCAGAGTACATCATGAGAAATGCTGGGCTGGAAGAAGCACAAGCTGGAATCAAGATTGCTGGGAGAAATCTTAATAACCTCAGATATGGAGATGATACCACCCTTATGGCAGAAAGTGAAGAGGAACTAAAAAGCCTCTTGATGAAAGTGAAAGAGGAAAGTGAAAACGTTGGCTTCAAGCTCAACATTCAGAAAACAAAGATCATGGCATCTGGTCCCATCACTTCATGGGAAATAGATGGGAAAACAGTGGAAATAGTGTCAGGCTTTATTTTGGGGGGCTTCAAAATCCCTGCAGATGCCGATTGCAGCCATGAAATGAAAAGATGCTTCCTCATAGGAAGGAAAGTTATGACCAACCTAGATAGTATATTCAAAAGCAGAGACATTACTTTGCCAACAAAGGTCCATCTAGTCAAGGCTATGGTTTTTCCTGTGGTCATGTATAGATGTGAGAGTTGGACTGTGAAGAAAGCTGAGCACTGAAGAATTGATGCTTTTGAACTGTGGTGTTGGAGAAGACTCTTGCAAGGAGATCCAACCAGTCCATTCTAAAGGAGATCAGTCCTGGGTGCCCTGTGGAAGGAATGATGCTAAATCTAAAACTCCGATACTTTGGCCACCTCATGCAAAGAGTTGACTCATTGGAAAAGACTCTGATGCTGGGAGGGATTGGGGGCAGGAGGAAAAGGGGATGACAGATGAGATGGCTGCATGGCATCACCGACTTGCTGGACATGAATTTGAGTGAACTCCGGGATATGGTGATGGACAGGGAGGCCTGGCATGCTGCAGTTCATGGGGTCGCAAAGAGTCGGACACGACTGAGCACCTGAACTGAACTGAACAGAAGCAGAAGATATGAAGAAGAGACAGCAAGAATAGACAGAAGAACTATACAAAAAAGGTCTTAATGACCCAGATAACCACCAAGGTGTCACCACTCACCTAGAGCCAGACATCCTGGAGTGCAAATTCAAGTGGGCTTTTAGAAGCATCACTGCGAACAAAGCTAGCAGAGGTGATGGAATTCCAGCTGAACTATTTCAAATCCTAAAAAGTGATGCTGTTAAAGTACTTCACTAAATATGCCAGCAAATCTGGAAAACTCAGCAGTGGCCACAGGACTGGAAAAGGTCAGTTTTCATTCCAATCTCAAAGAAGGCAATGTCACACTCATTTCGCATGCTGGCAAAGTAATGCTCAAAATTCTCCAAGTTATGCTTCCAAAGTACATTAACTGAGAACTTTTAGATGTTTGAGCTGGATTTAAAAAAATCAGAGGAACCAGAGATCAAATTGCCAACATGTGTTGGATCATAGAAAAAGCAAGAGAATTCCAGAAAAACATCTACTACTGTTTCATTGACTATGTTAAAGCCTTTGACTGTGTGGATCACAACAAACTATGGAAAATTTTTCAAGAGACGGGAATACCAGATCACCTGATCTGCCTCCTGAGAGACCTGTATGTAGATCAAGAAGCAACAATTAGAACTGGACATGGAACAATTGACTGGTTCCAAGTTGGGAAAGGAGTACATCAAGAATGAATATTGTCACCCCACTTATTTAACTTATATGCAGAGTACATCATGCAAAATGCTGGGCTGGATGAAGCAGAAGCAGGAATCAAGATTGCCAGGAGAAATATCAATAACCTCAGATATGCAGATGATACCACCCTTATGGCAGAAAGTGAAGAGGAACTAAAGAGCCTCTTGATAAAGGTGAAAGAGAGTGAAAAAACTGGCTTAAACTCAACATTCGAATAAAAAAAGAAGATCATACCATCTGTTTCCATCACTTCATGGCAAATAGATGGGTAAACAATGGGAATAGTGACAGACTTTATTTTCTTGGGCTCCAAAATCACTGCAGATGGTGACTGCAGCCATGAAATTAAAAGACACTTGGAAGAAAAACTATGACAAAGTTATACAAGATATTAAAAAGTACAGCTGTTACTTTGCTGTCAAAGGTCCATATAGTTAAAGCTATGTTTTTGCCAGTAGTAACGTATGGATGTGAAAGTTGGACCATAAAGAAAGCTGAGCACCAAAGAACTGATGCTTCTGAACTGTGATGTTGGAGAAGATGAGAGTCCCTTGTACAGCAAGGAGATCAAACCAGTCAATCCTAGAGGAAATCAGTCCTAAATATTTCAGGAAGGACTGATTGAATATTGAAAGGACTGAGGCTGAAGCTGAAGCTTCAATACTTTGGCCAGTTGACGCAAAGAACTGATTCATTGGAAAAGACCCTGATGCTGGGAAAGACTGAAGGCAGGAGGAGAAGGGGACGACAGAGGATGAGACGGTTGGATGGCATCACTGACTGAATAGAAATGTGTTTGAGCAAACTCCAGGAGATGGTACAGGAGAGGGAAGCCTGGTGTGCTGCAGCCCATGGGGTCACAAAGATACAGACATGACTGACCAACTGAATAACAGTACATAATCAGGTAACAGGTAAATAATAGAGACAGGAACATGCCACAGAGTTAACAAGGAATGCAGTGATGGACTTGGTAAAATAATTCAAATAATGTTTCAGAAGGGAGAGATTTCAAGCGTATCCCTTTAAGGAGAAAAATTGTGTGAGAAAATCCCTGGGGATGACATAAGATATTTCAGGCAGAGTTAACAGCACAAGCCAAGGTGCAGAGATGTGAAGGGAGGCCTGTAGGTGCTGCAGCTGTGAATGACTGGAGAGAGAATGAGAGGGACCAGCAAGAGATGAATCTGGGCAGAGAGGAAAGCCATCATCTCCACCCACAGCTCAAGGCTTTTCACTTCCTGCAGCCCCTGTCCTGGCTTCCAGCTGCTGGGTGTGCCTTTTTCACCATCCTGTCACCGGCTGACTCCTCCTCTTTCTACTCCTCAGTCCACATCCGACCTGCTCTCGGTGCTCCGTGAATGGCTGTTTCCTCTTTGGAGTCACATAACACACCATGCATTTCTACTTTCCCGGGTGCCGCACTGCCTGGCAGTTGTGTCTGCGTGTCTGTCTTCTAACATTAAACGAAAAGGCCCTTGACATCAGGGCCCGTCATATCCATCCTAATACTGGCAGCACCCGGAACTTTGCAGAGCATATTGAAAAGTGCTTAAACGGAGCCAATGAGCGTTGGCCAAAAGAGCATTGCCACGCTACAGTTCTTCAACAGCACAGGTTGGAACTGTGTGGATGCACAGGAAAAGTACACGGCACTGTGTGATCCCTGGCTGGCTGAATCCGAGGATACTGAAGAGTGTATACGGAGGAACCACTGATGAGGAGGGTCAGCTGTCAGCTACATGAGGATTTCCCACTCCGTGTAGAGGATTGGAGCCCCTAAGCCTGGCCCACACTCGTCCCATGGTGGTCAAGGTCAACTATGTGTTGCCTTTTTCTGAAGAAACGCGGGGGCCACTGAAAGTCCTAAGTAGAGAAGTAGCCTGGTCATATTTTTATGTTTGCAGAGGAAGACTGATGTCCAAGTGGAAGAGACTGAGTCTGGAGACAAGGATCACATATATATATATATAATAATGACCTATCCACCAGAAAGATGGTGCTGCGTCAACTCTAATGCTGTCTGCCTCTGTGATACAATTCTGGATTGGGGTGTTTTGTTTGACTTTCAATATTCTTTGGAGAGTAGAAAGAGCAGGGGCACTGGGAATGAGTTTTTAGGTCCACACTTCCTCTAACAGATTAAATACTTAAACCTCACTTTCTTCAGCAGAACAAAGAGGGTGACTGCAAGGATAAGGAGTGTGGCTATCACTCTGTGGTCTCTTAAAAAAATGTGAGTGGCTTTTTCAAACCAGGTTTATTTAGGTATAACTAATACATAGAACCCTGCGTGTATTTTTTAGGATCCAATGAGTTTTATATATGTATATGCCCATGAGAGCATCACTACAGGCAAGCAATAGACACATCCAACACTTCCTAAAGTGTCCTTACTCCCTTTGTGTGTGTTTGTGACAAAAGCTAGGACTTGTCCTCGGCAAACTTTAAGTGCACAGTACAGTATTGTTAGGCTTGCCAGGTGGCTCAGCGGTCAAGAATCCACCTGCAGAGCAGAAGACTCGAGTTCAGTCTCTGGGTCAGGAAGATCCGCTGGAGGAGGAAATGGCCAACCACTCCAGTATTCTTGCCTGGGAAATCCCATGGACGGAGGAGCAAAGACTCAGCCATGTCTGAGCACCGAGTGTGCGTACACAGTACTGTTAACTACGGGCGCCGTGTCCTGCAGCGAGTCTCTCGGATGTTTGCATCTTTCACAATGGAAGTAGTAGCAGCGGTGTACCAAGCCACATTGTGTGTGTTCAGTTGCCCAGCCATGGCCAACTCTATGTGACCCCATGAACGAAACACGCCAGGCTTCACTGTCATAGCAGAAACCTTCTACCAACAGAGCAGCCGCTCTGCCCTTCCCCTCCCATTAGCCCTGGAAGCCCCACTCTACTCTGCTTCGCCAAGCTGACTGTTTTAGAGCCTTTGTATAAAGAGTCATATTGTGTTTGTTCTTCTGCGACTAGCTTTTCACTTAGAAGTCCTCTGGGTTCATTTGTTGTCACGAACGGCAGTATTTCCTCCTTATTTTATGGCTGAGTAATACCTTGTTTTATGCATATACCGCATTTTCTTTACCCGTTCATTCATCGGTGGATATTGCATTGCCTCCATTTCCTGGTTACTGGCAATAATGTTATAATGAATACCAGAGGACAGATGTTTCTTTGGGTCCTTATTTTGTTGACTTTGGATATATACCCAGAAGCAGGATTTCTGGATCAAATCCTAGTTCTGTTTTTAATTTTTTGAAGAATCTCTGCACTGATTTTCATAGAGACTATACCATTTTACATTCCTACCAGCAGTGCACGAGGGCTCCAGTTTCTCCACACAGTTTCTCTCCAGTTTTGCCCAAACTTACCTTTTAAAAATAGCCATTCTAACAGGTAGAGAGGTGATATCTTTTTTTTAGTTTTGATCTGCATTTCTCTAATTAGTGATGTTGGACAACTTTTTTTTTTAATTTCTTAAATGTTTTTTAATATAATTTATTTATTTTAATTGGACGTTAATTACTTTACAATATTGTGTTGGTTTTGCCAAATTAACTTTTGACCATTTGTATGTCTCTTATGGAGAAATTTCTGTTTAAGTCCTTTGCTAATTTTTCAGCTGGGTGTTGCTTTTTTTTAACTTTGTTATTGAGTTGTAGGAGTTCCTTCTGTATTTTACGTTTTCATCTCTCAATGTCTGTTTAAGTCCTTTGCTAATTTTTCAGCTGGGTGTTTTTCTTTTTTTTTTAATTTTGTTATTGAGTTGTAGGAGTTCCTACTGTATTTTATGTTTTCATCTCTGATCATACATATGGTATGGAAATATTGCCTTCCATTCTGTAAGTTGCTTGTTCATTGTGGTATGTTTGCTTTGCAGAAGCTTTGCTGTGACATGCAGTCCCATCTGTCTAATTTTACTTTTGTTACTTGTGCTTCTGGCTGATATCCAAGAAATTATCACCAAGTCCAGTGCAGTGAAGTTTTCCCTTATGTTTTATTCTAGAAGTTTTGCAGCTTCAGTTTTAAGTCTTTTTATTTAGGCTGTAAGGTAAAGGGTCCGACTCCAGTCTTTTTTCATGTGGATATCTAGTTTTCCCAGCAGCATCTGTCCTTTCCACATTGAGTGTTTTGGGCACCTCATCAAAGACCAGTTCTCTGCAGCTATGTGGGTTTATTTTTGGGTGCTCTGTTCTGTTCCTTTGGTCTACATGTCTGTTTTTTGTTTTTTTTTAATTTAAGTTTATTTATTTATTTATTTATTAACATTTGTGTTTATTTATTTATTTTTAATTTTATTTTTACTTTATTTTACTTTACAATTAAGTTTATTTATTTTAATTGGAGGCTAATTACTTTGCAATATGGTATTGGTTTTGCCATACATCAACATGAATTCGCCACGGGTATACACCTTACTCAGCCATTAAAAAGAATACATTTGAATCAGTTCTAATGAGGTGGATGAAACTGGAGATGCATGTCTGTTTTTATGACAGCACCAGAGAGTTTTAACTAATACAGCAATTTGTTTGAGAGAATATAAGTTCCTCATGATGAAAAGTTTAGAGCCAAGGTTCTTGCCTGAAACAAAAGAAGATACTGTAGGTGAGATTAGCCTGGGGGATGTGAGGGCTGCTCCCGGCTGGAGTCTGATGAGCGCTGGTCCTTTCCCGCCCACACCAGCCCCTGCCTCCACTCCATTCCTTCCTCTGCCTCTTGCTTTTTCTACAATCAAGATTACTCTCAACAGTGATATCTAACTAGGACTGATAAAGCATAGTTACTGGCCACTGTTTTCCCTTTTGTAAAACATGTAAACTACCAAATCCCAATCAGAAGGGTGTGTGTGTGTGTGTGTGTGTGTGTGTGCTGTGTCTATACTGTCTTCACATTTACACAAACTGTGAGCAAGAGTGTCACATCATGCCAGGGACCTCGCCATTGGTACCGGTTACACGGGGGGCTTAGAGGGCAAGATGGACAGGCGGAGGGCTTGGGGTCGGGCAGGTCTGCTCTCACACCTGTGTCTCCTGTGGCACAGTCGCTCCATTGCACGTGCCGCCTCGCCTGCTGTCCTTAATGTACTGGGAGGTCGTCGCTGTTCTCAGATGTGGTGAGCCCCCCACAGTGCGGTCCCTGCACCCCGCTCTCCCCCTCACAGCTGTGCTTTGCTGGCATCTCCACTCCCTGTGGCTCTGGCCACTTCTTAAGGGTGAGGCTCTGCACTGCCCAGCACGCTGCTGTTCCTCTCCCCGGCCTGAGAGCAGTTGGTGCATACAATGAACTTAATTAATAGGTGGCACACGACTTACTGTTTTATTTTTCTTCTTCTTCTGAAACTACACCCTCTAAGCATAGACATCTGGAAGTTTCTGTTAGGAAAGAGCCTTTGCTCTTTCTTGAACATGTGAATGAATCTCAGCTCTGCTGCATCTTGTGACTCTTGAGTCAGTGGGGTGTGCAATCTTTGGGGTCTGGGCCCAGGAGCTGCCTCCACAGTGAGCTTTGTACTTCCCTGGAGGAGCAGGGCTGGAAAGGGTGAGTCAGAGGACATGCCACCTGTGCCTGAAACTCTGGTTTTTAAACCAGGCTACTAAGGTTCTATGGGCTTCCCAGGTGGCTCAGCAGTAAAGTGGCTCTTCCTCCAACACAGATGATGCAGGCTTGATCCCTGAGTTGGGAAGATCCCCTGGAGGAGGAAATGGCAACCCACTCCATTTTTCTTGCCTGAAAAATCCCATGGACAGAGGAGCCAGGTGGGCTACAGTCCACAGGGTCACAATGAGTCGGACACGACTGAGCGATTGATGCACACACCTGCGCTAAGGTTCTGCTAGTTTCCTCAGGGGATAAAGTGCAGCCGGACCACCGAGGTGGACCTGCAGCCCCTGGACTGGGTCAAGACATGGACTTGGGCTTCCCTGGTCAATTTTGAACTGCTTATTTTTTCCCCTTTGGACATAAGCAGCAATCCAAACCACATCAGAAAAATCCACTTGTCTAATTACTGGCTTCTGGTCTTACAGTCAATCAAACTGATGCCTAAAGGTTAGCTTTATTGCATTGAGTGAGAAGCTGTGAGGTATGTGTTCAAGACCTATATTGAAACCTGGGTTTGGGAGGGTGAGTTCAGTTCAGTCACTCAGTCGTGTCCAACTCTTTGCAACACCATGAATCACAGCACGCCAGGCCTTCCTGTCCATCACCAACTCCCGGAGTTCACTCAAACTCACGTCGATCGAGTCAGTGATGCCATCCAACCATCTCATCCTCTGTCACCCCCTTCTCCTCCTGCCCTTAATCTTTCTTAGCATCAGGGTCTTTTCCAGTGGGTCAGCTCTTCACGTCAGGTGGCCAGAGTATTGGAGCTTCAGCTTCAGCATCAGTCCTTCAACAGATATTCAGGATTGATTTCCTTTAGAATTGATTCATTTGATCTCCATGCTGTCCAAGGGGCTCTCAAGAGTTTACTCTAGCACCACAGTTCAAGCCCACCAATTCTTCAGCACTCAGCCTTTAAAAAAAAAAAAAAAGATTTATTTGGGAATCTTTATTTTATTTATTTTATTTTTTAATATAAATTTATTTATTTTCATTGGAGGTTAATTACTTTACAATATTGTATTGGTTTTGCCATATATCAACATGAAGCTGCCACAGGTATACACATGTTCCTCATCCTGAACCCCCCTTCCTCCTTCCTCCCCGTACCGTCCCTCTGGGTCATCTCAGTGCACCAGCCCAAGCATCCAGTATCATGCATCGAACCTGGACTGGTGATTCATTTCATATATGATATTATACATGTTTCAATGCCATTCTACCAATACAGTATACTAGCACTCAGCCTTCTTGATGGTCCAACTCTCACATCTGTACATGACTACTGGAAAAATAAACCAACTTTGACTATAGAGACCTTTGGTGGCAAAGTGATGTCTCTGCTTTTTAATATGCTGTCTAGGTTTGTCATAGTTTTTCTTACTAAACTCTTCCTAAGGGCACAGATGTTCACACTAGTCTTTCACGTGAAAGTGCTTCTCTATGATGCCATATCTACTACATTTTGTGGCTCTGGATACACATGATTTGGCAGCTTTGGCCCATGGATCCAATGAGCTGAACGTGTCTCCATCCTAGAGATGGAGGTCCCCTTCTCACACCCCATCTCAGAAGAACCTCCTCCTCCATCCTGCTTCTCCTTTCCTCTTGTAACTTTCCAGTCTCATCTTGCATAGCACGTAGCATGTTTTGAGTCTCTGTGTGTGTATTTGCTGGTTTATCCTGCTCTTGGCTCAAGGCCAGAAAGGAGGAGGGTCATACAGAGATTAGACAAGAGATGGTAAAACAGAGCTTAATTTGGGGGAAATAAATTGACAACAACCATAATCAGATCTCTTATTTCCCCTGCTATGTAGATTTACAATGCTTCCTGATTCAGATATGAAAGAGGAATAATGTTTGAATTGTATTTTCTTAGATTTTGAGCCTGGGTTTTCATGTTAAAGGAACAGAAACCTAAAGATGAACTCAGCTTCAAAGTGGAAAACATTCTTTATACACAGTGAGTAGTTCAGTGAATAGCAGGCTGCACATGGCACTGTTTTACTAAGTACTTATCCAGACATTGTTTAGAAAGAGTCCTAGGATACACTTTTGTTAATTGATTTCTTTAAACAATTGTTATGTGGCAATAGAAACAATTAGATGCTAATTATATTAATATGCTCTTTTTTTTATTATTGAAGAACCCTGAAATGCAAATCCTAGCATCTATTCTGATAATCACCACTGCTTATAATTTGGGGAGGGGGAAGGATTCTTGACAGTCATCTTCAACTATGTGAGCTGGTTTTGCCACTTCTTCCAAAATATGGACCTAGGTTGTAATTGCTATTATTTAAATTTAGCTCAAGGAAGAGTAGGAAAAATAAAACATGCAAGTTAATCAGGATGGCAAGGGTCCTGAAGAGAGATGACCCAATGAAACCTAACAAAGCAGATAATATCTTCCTGACCTTTCCACGTTTGATTCTGTGATGCTTTTATCAAGCAAACCTTTTGGAGGAATAAATGGAATTTCTAGCCCAATAAATTATTTCTTTTTCCTCTTAATTTTGATGGTAATTTAGTTTAATAAGTGCAGAGTAAATCTGCCTTTAATTCCACTGCCACGTGCTGGGATTCAAAGGGCAGTCCTTCTTGATGGTTCAACTCTCACATCTGTACATGACTACTGGAAAAATAAACCAACTTTGACTATAGAGACCTTTGGTGGCAAAGTGATGTCTCTGCTTTTTAATATGCTGTCTAGGTTTGTCATAGTTTTTCTTACTAAACTCTTCCTAAGGGCACAGATGTTCACACTAGTCTTTCACGTGAAAGTGCTTCTCTATGATGCCATATCTACTACATTTTGTGGCTCTGGATACACATGATTTGGCAGCTTTGGCCCATGGATCCAATGAGCTGAACGTGTCTCCATCCTAGAGATGGAGGTCCCCTTCTCACACCCCATCTCAGAAGAACCTCCTCCTCCATCCTGCTTCTCCTTTCCTCTTGTAACTTTCCAGTCTCATCTTGCATAGCACGTAGCATGTTTTGAGTCTCTGTGTGTGTATTTGCTGGTTTATCCTGCTCTTGGCTCAAGGCCAGAAAGGAGGAGGGTCATACAGAGATTAGACAAGAGATGGTAAAACAGAGCTTAATTTGGGGGAAATAAATTGACAACAACCATAATCAGATCTCTTATTTCCCCTGCTATGTAGATTTACAATGCTTCCTGATTCAGATATGAAAGAGGAATAATGTTTGAATTGTATTTTCTTAGATTTTGAGCCTGGGTTTTCATGTTAAAGGAACAGAAACCTAAAGATGAACTCAGCTTCAAAGTGGAAAACATTCTTTATACACAGTGAGTAGTTCAGTGAATAGCAGGCTGCACATGGCACTGTTTTACTAAGTACTTATCCAGACATTGTTTAGAAAGAGTCCTAGGATACACTTTTGTTAATTGATTTCTTTAAACAATTGTTATGTGGCAATAGAAACAATTAGATGCTAATTATATTAATATGCTCTTTTTTTTATTATTGAAGAACCCTGAAATGCAAATCCTAGCATCTATTCTGATAATCACCACTGCTTATAATTTGGGGAGGGGGAAGGATTCTTGACAGTCATCTTCAACTATGTGAGCTGGTTTTGCCACTTCTTCCAAAATATGGACCTAGGTTGTAATTGCTATTATTTAAATTTAGCTCAAGGAAGAGTAGGAAAAATAAAACATGCAAGTTAATCAGGATGGCAAGGGTCCTGAAGAGAGATGACCCAATGAAACCTAACAAAGCAGATAATATCTTCCTGACCTTTCCACGTTTGATTCTGTGATGCTTTTATCAAGCAAACCTTTTGGAGGAATAAATGGAATTTCTAGCCCAATAAATTATTTCTTTTTCCTCTTAATTTTGATGGTAATTTAGTTTAATAAGTGCAGAGTAAATCTGCCTTTAATTCCACTGCCACGTGCTGGGATTCAAAGGGCAGAATCCAGGCTCCTGAGACAGGTTCATCAACTTTCTACCACAGATCAAAGGAACAATGGGCTTTCACGACCTTCCACAATCCGTGTGTGAGACTCTCTTAGTTCAAAGAACCAGAGGCAGTGTCTGATGAATCCTGAATATGGAAAAGCCACCATCGTTGATAAGAGGCTGAAAGCCTAGATCTTGGTGGTTATTTTGCTAAAACATGATTTCTAAATCGATTATCGACTCAAGACCTCTGTGAATCACATTGATTCTTATATAATTTCAAAGCACTTTTACTTTTTCTAAAAGCAGATTTTATTTCCTCTAATTTCTTTCGATGAAATGTTTAAACATGACTGTACACATATAGTTTACCCTTCATATTTATACAGAAATCTAAGGGACTGGCAAAATACCTGTCAGTGTCAATTATATACACTATAAGCATAATTAATAATACATTTAAATTTACCATTTTATAAGTTTTGATGTATAATTGTGAGAACTGGACTGTAAAGAAGGCAGAACGCCAAAAAAAAAAATGATGCTTTCGAACTGTGGTCCTGGAGAAGACTCCTGAAAGCCCCTTGGACAGCAAAAAGACCAAACAAGTCAATCTTAAGGAAAATCAACCCTGAATATTCACTGGAAGGACTGAGGCTGAAGCTGAAGCTCCAGTATTTTGGTCATCTGTTGCAAACAGATGGCTCATTAGGAAAGTCCCTGATGCTGGGAAAGACTGAGGGCAGGAGAAGAAGGCATTAGAAGATGAGATGGCTGGATGGCATCATCGATGCAATGAACACGAACTTGGGCAAATTCTGCAAGATGGTGAGGGACAGACAGAGAAGCCTGGCATGCTGCAGTCCATGGGGTCATCCAGCCATCTCTGGGAGATGGTGAGGGACAGACAGGGAAGCCTGGTGTGCTGCAGTCCATGGGATCATCCAGCCATCTCATCCTCTAATGCCCTCTTCTCCTTCTGCCCTCAGCCTTTCCGGACCCCTGGTGGGCACACAAAATTTGAGGTTCCCTCCCGGAATGGGTGAATAGGGAACCTTATTCGTTATTCTTTCTCCCATTTTCAGGGACAATCACATATCTTCAGACATTTCCTCCAGATTTTACAGTTTATATGTTCCTATAAAACTGAATAGGAGAGTCACAAGTTAAATCTTATAAAAGAAACGTAAGAGCTACCCACTGTTATATCTGGTGGAAATGCTAAGAAAAATATCCTTTTTTGAATCATTTTCTAGAAAATGTCTTGCTCAAATAGCAGGGGCCAGTCCTACTTAAGTACCTTTGTTTTTCCACTGTTGCTTATTTTAGTCTAGTAAAGATACTGTGTAACCACTTTTATGTTTCCATTTTTACTTGTGTGGACCATTGTGTTTTCAAAGACCACTTTTGTTTGACAACTGGCTTCAGAAATCATGAAATTTTCGTTTTTTCTATAGTTTTGAATAATTAACCCAAATGGCTAATAATAGATTCTTTTTGAAATAGTGTGAAACAACCACATAATTACAAAATGTAGAAAAGCTTCATAACAGTAGACTGCAAATGTCAGTTGTAGGCTCATGTGGGAGAGAACCACTTCCAGTTTGCAAGGACTGCAGGGTGACCGCGCTCCCCAGTCTCGTTAGAAAACTGGATGATCTTTGTTCCTGGGGGCCCTGTATCTCGTCTGCTGTTTATCTGCATCTTCGGCCTCAACCACCAAACACCAAGGGTGTCTCCTCACACACAGCCACCAAAGCCCTCTCTAGACGGAGCCAAGTGGGCCCTGAGAGAGGGCCTGCGGGACCAGCCACAGCTGAAAACCATCAGCCTCAGGAGCAGCGCAGAGCTCTGGGCAGATCCCATCATCGCTTGCCACTGCTTCTGTCGCTCTGGCTGTTTCAGAGCGTCGACATCAAAGCTGCGTCTCTGAAATGGTACGTAAAAGGGAGATCCACCCCGAGCTCACGGTGTCCTTGATCAGATCAACACCTTCTGAAATCTGCAGGAACAGGGCAGAAAGACCTGATGAATCAGGGTTCACATGCAGAATTTTAGAACTGAGTCTCAGCAAAACCCATTTCTATTTAGATTGCGAAGAAAGGATGTGCTGGGAGCTCTGTATCCATGCTGTGCAGCCTTAGCGTTGTCAGAACGTGGGCAATAACAACCTCGTGGCCAAAACGCTGGATGCTGACAAGCACTGGTCCCGACCTGTGGTTCATCCTTCAGCGCATCTGCAAGCACATTTTACAGGATAATAATTCTCACTCCAGTTGTGTAGCTGCTTTTCTGTTGTGCAAATCTGTTAAACTGCTGTCATTGTTACTTAGGTAAAGATTCTGCCTATCAAATCTTCAAGAGATTTGTCATAAAGGGCTCTAAGAGCAGAAACTTACTAAGTAAGAATAGCAAAAAGAGGAGTGATCACATTTTCCTCTGCTTCTTTTAAGTTATCTCAATGAAAGCATACATTTCCAAGCTTTAAAGAAGACAAACACACTTCAAGTGTGGTCAGTAATGGGGTGGGTGGGGGCATTACTGGAAACGTCATTTTCTCTTACCTGCCTCTTTCTCTATGCTGTGTGTATTTAGCTGTGTCTGACTCTTTGCGACCCCATGTACTGTAGCCCACCAGGCTCCTCTGTCAATGGGGATTCTCTAGGCAAGAATACTGGAGTGGGTTGCCATTTCCTCCTCCAGGGGATCTTCCCGACCCAGGGATTGAACCCACATCTCTTTTGTCTCCTGCGTTGGCGGGTGGCTCCTTTACCACTGGCACCAGGGGGGGCATATAGCTATTCAGTGTGTCTTTGCTCCATGTGTAAGAAATGCCCCAGCCAAGGGTGACGTTCCAGTGGCTATGGCCGATGCCCGGCACAGGCCACCATCATGAGCTAAGGTGCGCTGACAGAAGTGCCACCCTGTAACTGGTACTAGGAAAGATGGAGGACAGCTTTTGTGAGAGGTCTGGGCCTCGGTCCATTCCTGCCATCAAGAATGCACATGAGGGACCCTACCTGTGGCCAGCCAGCATCAGCTAGATTTTCAGAATTCATTGTTATTGTTGATAAGCAGCCTAAGATGTAGTCCCTCTACATTATCAACCCTGTGTTCTAGTATTAAAGCATATAACCTTTCTTCCTGAGAGCATTGCTGGAGTTCTTGCCTCTGAGAAGAGCATTTATTATTGTTAATTTTTATTATGGGTTTCTGTGTGTGCAGAAAGCACAGTGATTTCCTGGGGCCTGAAAGGAACTTTGGCGCGTTCGCGATCTCTTACCACTCGAAGACACTGTAGTTTAAGTTGTGATAGGAGGTAAAATCTGACCCTCAGCCATGGACTCACTGGGGGTCAGAGCCCTCATTGTCCACTGACTTGTGGACCCCTCTGTGAGTAGCAAAAGAGAACCAGCACAAGCCTACACTTGTGGACCACTGGCTGAACACCAGGCTGAATGCTGAGCATATCAGTTCACTACTTCATTTACAACACAGTTAGGAGAAGACAGGAGAACACTGAGCTTTAGATGAGTTAAGAAATATCCCCAAGGTTGTGGAAGTTTCATGAATGGAACAGAAGAGATGCAAAAAACAAACAAACAAAAAGTCTCTCCTTCACAGCCTTGCTTACCCACCCACCCCCAGTGGGAGTGGTTGATGCTGTAGAAATGTATCCATGGAAACTGAAGCAGGAATGTCTGCGTGGGATTTCTGGGTGTTTGCAGATGCTCCGAGCTTCTGGGATCCGATGTCTCTGAGTAAGAACTCCTACCCTAAGGGAAACACTTTTTGTGGCTGTAGGCCTCACACAACCTCTCTCTCTGTGTTCTGAGCCCTGAATATGCTTCAAAAAGTTCTCTCAAAAAAATTATAAAATTTGCTCTGCTGAGTCAGTTTTAGCAGCATGAATCAACTCTACTGAAGCAATAACTTAATAGCAGCTCAGAGGTCTCGTAGATATTATTAATGTAACTTTTCTGAAGGTGCCAAGCTTTCTTATAGGCATTAGGATGGATTCTGGCTCTTACTTATTATTTGAAAACAGCATCCACAGGTGAGGACCGGCAGCCTTTAGACATCTCAAATATCACTCCTGGATGTAATATAATAATAATACATCTCCCCTAAGAGAAAGATCACACTCATCCCATCTGTATTGCTCTGTAAAGCCTGGTAGGCAATCAAGTTCAAAGTTAATGTTATTTTACTAGGCTCGTCCTTCCTTCTTGAAAGGAAGAAAGCATCTAAGAACATCTCTGGGGGGTTCTAGGGAACAGTTGTGCCAGGCTGGGAAGACATGGAGCCGTGTGTTTGGAGACTACCAGGACTGGGTCAGGACCTGGCTGAGATGTTGATGTGACAGATGAGAAAGCTGGTCTTTCAACCTTGTCTGCACACAGGAAGCCCTGTTGATCTGCAGACATATCCACGTGTGGAGGCACTTCTTCTAATGATAGTTTTCACCTCCTGTAATGATTCCCTGGAGCAACCATGGCAGTGAAGGGCTGTTCTAACTCCTGCTCGTAAATAGGAATCTGGACCCACAGGTGGGATGAGCTGATGGTGCGCAGGGCAGGACGAGGGGAAGAAGAAGATGGTGCCCCTGCTCCTGGGAAGGCACCAGGCTGAGGTCAGAGTGTCCTGTTTAGTTGCCTCAGCAGGGATGCTGCTGCCACTTCTCTGCAGGTACATCGACACTCCGTGGGGGTTTAACTCTTGCTGCCTTAAAGGGCACACTCTGAAGGCCGCTGTGTGTCCAGGTACATGCCTGTCACTGCTGGGGCAGGTGAAGATCCATCTGGCTATCTCAGACCCTCTCTGGACCTGAGGGCTCCTTTTCAAATTTCTTAGGAAACAACCTAACTGCTTAGTTTTACCAGTAGGAGCAAAAGTGGGAATCAGAAGAGGTTCTTGACTCGAGTTGATATGAACTTTGTGAATAGGTTTCATTACCAGTTTTGACACTAATCGTAATAAAATGCTGTTGGATAATACTTGAAGGAATGGGTACAAAAACTTTAAAAGATGAATCTTTATATCAGAGCTATGTGGATGCTATTTAGATAAGAAAGAAAATTGCTTTATGACTTGTATGAAGACAAAATTGGAGAACTGAGGACAAAAATGTCTCAACATTTTCCTATATTTTACTCCTAAATAGAGGCATCACTAGAACAGAGGTCAGGTGCTAATAAGGGGCTGGGAAAGAAGAAATTGAATAAAAAATAAGGACAATCACAGCATGTGTTTGACCTCTTACTTTGGACACACTGGTTATATTGGGGGGAAAAAAGAGCTCAATAATGAATGCACGTGAAACAATTTTCATGAAATAAGTCCTGCACGTTTTCACGCGGAAATGAAAACAGGTCAGGAGTCAGCCTGGTGCCCAACTGCTCAAGTACCCCACAACAATGTTAAAAAATATAATAGAAGCGGGACCATGCCTTTTCCTGCAATTGACTGCAGTGGTACGCGGAGCATCAAGATCACCGGGTGAATCATGAATGGCTCTGATGGAGTTTTGTTTCCTTGATGGCCACGAGGACTGGAAGTCCTCTTACAAAGTCATGAAATCCAAGTTTACTAATTTTTGATACACATTTTTAAAGTGTGAACCAAATAAACAGAGTACCAACTTTGCCAAGAAGTAGGAATCCAGCGACAGATTAATATAATTTGAGCAGGCATTCTTATGGATGTATTATTGTTAGGACTCTAACACAGCAGAAGATGGATGATTTTAATATACAGCTATTATGCTTCAGCAGAAAACAGACCAAGATTACTAATTGTGTAGTTTATTTTTCTTCTTTGCTATTTGGATATGCTTTTTCAAAGCAATAAGGGTGTAAAAACTCAAATGTGGTGCCACCTTAGAGACAGCGTTGCCTTTCCCCCAAGAGGACACTCTTATGAATATAAGTTGTTATTGAGAAGTACATATAACAGGCTAAATCTCTACCTAATTTCTACCTTTCTTAGATGAAATAAATTTCAAGAGAAAGAGAAAAATAAGTGCTTCCCAAACGCTGTCTGCACAGTATTGCTACTTTCGTCATTGGTGACGATTGTTAGTATGTTTCCGGGCTTATTTCTGTAGCTATTTCAAAGCACGCATGCTCAGTCACGTCCTACTTACCCAGACTCTGCCCAGATAGCCCTTTGGGGACATGCCAGTGCTCTCGAAACCTGAGATGACAAGGGCATCCTGTCAAATTACCTTGGCAACAGCAGGTTACTGGACAGGATGCGGATCTCAGGACTCAAAGAGCCCCCAGAAAATCACATCATGCAGGCACCTGTGTCCAGACAGGTCTCTGGGGGCTGAGATGCCAGAGGCTCACTTGAAAGCTTATCCAGGATTAAATCACACCATTCTTCAGGTCCTTTTTCTTATGTTTCACCATAATCCCTATTATTGTAGATTCTGGGCGCCCCCTTCTCCTCAGTACAGGGCCACGTAACAGAAGCTGGTCCTCTTTCCAGCTTGCTCCCTGTCCAGTCCCATTAACAAATAGAAGGTCTCTTGGGGTCAGAGCTTCCACACTGCACTGCTTCTCGGAATAGCCACACCCGCTTCCAGGACTCTCATAGTAACCCCAAGCCGCTCACCAGCTCCCTAGAGCTTCTGCTGCCAAATCTCTCCCCATCTTTTAGGCCTCATTTCTCAATACGCTGAAACCTGTCCTTTCTGTTCACGTAAACTCATTTGTTTTGCCTGCCACAAACACAACATGCTGTTTCTCATCTCTTTTTCCCATGACTTTCACCAGAGGGTGGTGGTTTAGTTGCTAAGTTGTGTCTAACTCTTATGACCCCATGGACTGTAGCCCACCAGGCTCCTCTGTCCATGGGATTTCCCAGGCAAGAATATTGGAGTGGGTTGCCGTTTCCTTTTCCAGGGGATCTTCCTGACCCAGGGATCGAGTTTTGGATTCTTGCATTGGCAGACAGGTTCTTTACCACTGAGCCTTCACCAGAAGGGCTTCCCTCTATCACCTTTTCTCATCATCACTTTCAAAATGATTCTCCTCCATGTCATTTCTGTGTATAGTCATCTTATATCTTCACAAATCTTACAGGTTTGATCAAAAATATACCTTAAAATTATTTGAGATATATATATATATATATACACACACACA
>SJYT01065942.1:192370-308146 GCA_006410635.1 Cephalophus harveyi | reverse complement strand
TAATTTTCTGGTGGAGTCTTTAGGATTTTCTATGTAGAGGATCATGTCATCTGCAAACAGTGAGAGTTTTACTTCTTCTTTTCCAATTTGGATTCCTTTTATTTCTTTTTCTGCCCTGATTGCTGTGGCCAAAACTTCCAGAACTATGTTGAATAGTAGCGGTGAAAGTGGGCACCCTTGTCTTGTTCCTGACTTTAGGGGAAATGCTTTCAGTTTTTCACCATTGAGGATAATGTTTGCTGTGGGTTTGTCATATATAGCTTTTATTATGTTGAGGTATGTTCCTTCTATTCCTACTTTCTGGAGAGTTTTTATCATAAATGGATGTTGAATTTTGTCAAAGGCTTTCTCTGCATCTATTGAGATAATCATATGGCTTTTATTTTTCAGTTTGTTAATGTGGTGAATTACATTGATTGATTTGTGGATACTGAAGAATCCTTGCATCCCTGGGATAAAGCCCACTTGGTCATGGTGTATGATCTTTTTAATGTGTTGTTGGATTCTGTTTGCTAGAATTTTGTTAAGGATTTTTGTATCTATGTTCTTCAGTGATATTGGCCTGTAGTTTTCTTTTTTGGTGACATCTTTGTCAGGTTTTGGTATTAGGGTGGTGATGGCCTCATAGAATGAGTTTGGAAGTTTACCTTCCTCTGAAATTTTCTGGAAGAGTCTCAGTAGGATAGGTGTTAGCTCTTCTCGAAATTTTTGGTAGAATTCAGCTTTGAAGCCATCTGAAGTCCAATTATTTTTAATGTTCAGTTTTGCAGAACACGAGGTTTCTCAGGAGTATGTGCTGTGCCACATGTGTACCAATGCTCCACCACCAGCCTCCTTATGCTGTTAGAGGGTGTGGGATCATCACTGCCCACGAATAAGAGAGAGCAATGAATAAACAAATACAGCCAGGGAAAAATGATAAAACTGCCATCGTCAAAAATAACCATCTTTTGACTAAATAAGAAATTAGAAGGGTGATTGCCAGGGACTGGAGGAAGGGCATGGGGGAAGTTTCTGCTCAAAAGATTAAAGCTTTGCTCATTGAAGAGGGCAAAGTTCTAGAGACACGAGGTACATCTCTGTGCTTGTATTAGTAGTTACCCGGTGTATGGTAGTTTTATTCCTATTTTGAGGAGTCTCCATACTGCTCTACACAGTGGTTGGACTGTTTTGCATTCCCATTAACAGTGTAAGAGGGCTCCTGTTTCTCCACAGCCTCTCCACCGTAATTGTTTGTAGGCTTTTTGATGATGGCCATTCTCCCTGATATGAGGTGATACCTTACTGTGGTTTTGATTTGCATTTCTGTAATAAGGAGAGATGTTGAACATCATGGTGCACTACACACTCAGACATGCAGTAATAGCATGGATCTCATTATGTGCTTTTTTACCACAATTTAGAAATGAAATCACCTGCTTTCATGAAGTCTTATCCGTGTATTACAGGAAGTCTCCTACACGAATCATTTTCGCTCCCCTGAATTAAAGTTCTTGGCTAAGAAGGTACTCATTCATGGACTAGATTTTAGTTTACAATGATCATTCATGTAAAAAAACTGACTTATTAAAGTTTCTTTTTTGGGTGTTTCTATAAATCAACAGTTTCATAAAAACAGTATTGAAATATATAAGCTTGTTATAGTTTACAAAAATAGAGTAGGTAAATAGGTTTTTTTTTCCTATTGATTCTAGCCAGAATGTAAAAATTTAAATGGAGACATATTAGAATCACTAGAGAAATGTGAATTAATTATAGATCATTGACTGCTTTATTTTTCATTTCATATTTGTTTATGTATTCAAAAATTTGAAGGATATGTATTTGTAGGATACATATTGGTACACATGTATATATTTATTTGTATGTTTCATATTTATTTCATAGCCTATATTATATTGAGAGGCAGTGAAGAGGATACTATATTAGATTTTCAAAAAGCACACACAAAGAAAATTCTTTCCTTACAAAGTTAAAGAAAAATTTGAACCTCTTACTGCTACATCAGTTAAATAAAATTCAACATATATATATATGTTAGTAAATTTTTATGCTTAATTTAAGAAGAAGCACTGAGTTGGGACCCAGGTGACCTATATTCTATCCTATCCTATCAGTTCAGTTCAGTTCAGACGCTCAGTCATGTCCAAATCTTTGTGACCCCATGAATTGCAGCATGCCAGGCCTCCCTGTCCATCATCAACTCTTGGAGTTCACTCAAACTCATGTCCCTCAAGTTGGTGATGCCATCCAGCCATCTCAGCCTCTGTTGTCCCCTTCTCCTCCTGTCCCCAATCCCTCCCAGCATCACAGTCTTTTCCAATGAGTCAACTCTTCGCATGAGGTGGACAAAGTACTGGAGTTTCAGCTTTAGCATCAGTCCTTCCAAAGAAATCCCAGGGTTGATCTCCTTCAGAATGGACTGGTTGGAGCTCCTTGCAGTCCAAGGGACTCTCAACAGTCTTCTCCAACACCACAGTTCAAAAGCATCAATTCTTCAGTGCTCAGCCTGCTCAGTCATGTCTGACTCTTTGCGACCCCATGAACTGCAGCACGCCAGGCCTCCTGTCCATCACCAACTCCCAGAGTCCACCCAAACTCATGTCCATTGAGTCAGTGATGCCATCCAACCATCTCATTCTCTGTCGTCCCTTCCTGCTCTCAATCTTTCCCAGCATCAGGATCTTTTCCAATGAGTCAACTCTTCGCATGAGGTGGCCAAAGTACTGGAGTTTCAGCTTCAACATCAGTCCTTCCAATGAACACCCAGGACTGATCTCCTTTAGGACGGACTGGTTGACCTCCTTACAGTCCAAGGGACTCTCAAGAGTCTTCTCCAACACCACAGTTCAAAAGCATCAATTCTTCAGTGCTCAGCTTTCTTTATAGTCCAACTCTCACATCCATACATGACTACTGGAAAAACCATAGCCTTGACTATCCAGACCTTTGTTGGCAAAGTAATGTTTCTGCTTTTTAATATGCTGTCTAGGTTGGTCATAAGTTTCCTTCCAAGGACTAAGCGTCTTTTAATTTCATCGCTGCAATCACGATCTGGAGTGATTTTGGAGCCCAGAAAAATAAAGTCAGCCCCTGTTTCCACAGTTTCCCCATCTATTTTCCATGAAGTGATGGGACCAGATGCCATGATCTTCATTTTCTGAATGTTGAGCTTTAAGCCAACTTTTTCACTCTCCTCTTTCACTTTCATCAAGAGGCTCTTTAGTTCTTCACTTTCTGCCATAAGGGTGGTGTCATCTGCATATCTGAGGTTATTGATATTTCTCCCGGCAATCTTGATTCCAGCTTGTGCTTCCCCCAGCCCAGCGTTTCTCATGATGTACTCTGCATATAAGTTAAATAAGCAGGGTGACAATATACAGCCTTGACGTACTCCTTTCCCTATATGGAACCAGTCTGTTGTTCCATGTCCAGTTCTAACTGTTGCTTCCTGACCTGCATACAGATTTCTCAAGAGGCAGATCATATGGTCTTGTATTCCCATCTGTTTCAGAATTTTCCACAGTTTATGGCTATATAGAATGGATTGCTGTTGCTGTACATGTTTCTGTATAGCAGAAACTAACACAACATTGTAAAGCAACTGTACTCCAACTAAAATTAAGAAAGGAAAGAAAAAATCAGATCATTTGCTGACCAATTCATATGCTTCCCCCTCATTAACCTTGCCCTTAAAACCTTAATCATCCTCTTGGTTGAGAAGGTGATTTGTGAACTAAATTTCTGTTTTTCCATTCTCTGGTCATTGAATAAAACTTGCGCTACTTCAATTTCAACTTTAGTTTTGTTTTTGCATCCCTGAATCCAAACAGAAAACCCTTCCCTGTCTGGCAAGAGCCTACGTGGGGGTTCTTACCATCTAATTTGTAACAAAAGAACATCCTTACTCACATGTATCGTGGTTAAAGATGGCTAACCGCTGGGATCTCACATGGGTCTGTCAGCTATGTTTACATATGTTCACTTCAGATGGCCTGGGTTTTCTCTAACATGGTAGATTATTGACATTTAAGATGTACATAATACATACTTTCTCCCTCTTTTTCACTTAATAACAAGTTCAGAGATCATTGCATAGCACTATATAACAATATTTCTCCCTTTCTTTTACAACTGCCTTCCCATTTGTTTGACTACAGCATTGTTTCTTCATCTGAAACCTTACTGAAGATATTGGGCTGTTTGCAGTTTTTTGCTATCACAGTTTGTTTGTCAGTGTTTTTTAAAGACAGATATCTAGAAATGAAAGGTTACATCTATATGTAATTTTTCTGGATGGCGCCAAATCCCCTTCCATTGATGATGTTACATAAAACATTTTGCTTTCCGACCAGTAATACATGAAAATGCTCATTTCTCACAGCATTTACTAAACATATTTCATTGTCAAAATCTTGCATTTTTGACAGTCTGGTAGGTGTTTTTGTCTTGTGCAAAGACACCTTTAAATATCAAATATGAAAATAAGTTACCATCTTAACTGAAGGAAATTCAGTATCCTATATTAAAAACAAAGACAGACATAATTTTCTTGTTCATAGGACTATTCTGTAGCAAGCAGTTTGTTGTGTTTCATTACACATTATCTAGTTAAACACATGCCCCTGGTCTATTTCAGTTAAAAGAACAGAAAAAGAATTTGTTTCTGGGATGCATTTGACTGGAATTTATCCTTCTATACACACCTTGTTGGACAACTCCTAATTTGAATTGAACCTACTTAGTGAAACTAGGCTGACCCTGGGCCTGTAGCTAAATCAGCTGATTGTCGTTCAGCCTCAGGGGGTGTGACCTCCTCCCAATCTGGCACACCTCTGAGCCAGTCTGCAGCATCCAAACAAAGGGCCCTAACAACCTATGCCAGCCAGCCTCATAGCCTTATCCTGACAAGTAATTTTCTCACATTTTACTACTTAACCTTCCCCAAACCCCAATCTGTGCCAAGTTTGTTGCAAGACTTGGGTGACCTCATAGAGATATAGATTCTCTATCTAATTCTTCCATTTTTAATGAGAAGAGAGACGGAAGAATAAGGAGAGGTAGGAATAAGCAGGTATTTTCATCACATGTATTTTTAGTTACCTAGCCAGTCCTGCACCTTCTGCACAGTGATAGTAAAGAGTCCTGATTGAACTACAGTGTTCTATTTTCTTTGGCCACCTCATGCGAAGAGCTGACTCATTGGAAAAGATTCTGATGCCGGGAGGGATTGGGGGCAGGAGGAGAAGGGGACGACCGAGGATGAGATGGCTGGATGGCATCACCAAATTGATGGACGTGAGTTTGAGTGAACTCTGGGAGATGGTGATGGACAGGGAGGCCTGGCGTGCTGCAATTCATGGGGTCACAAATAGTCAGACATGACTGAGGGACTGAACTGAACTGTTCTATTTATAATTAAGCCTAAAATTGAAAAGTAAAATGTTTTTCCTTCCTATTCTCTATCCTTCCTTTCTGTTCAGCATTGATTATTCCCCTTTCTCCACTCTTCTGTTCCCAAATAAACTTAGGCAAGAATTTTCTTTTTATTTAATGTTTTATCCTATTTCTTTTTAGCTACTGAATAGTACACTAGCTGAATGAGGACAAGCCAAGTCATGTCTTTGTGTGTTTAAAATAATAGAGGGCATAAGCTATTTCAATTTACACTTTTAAAATAGAAATTTCCTTTAAATAAACTGTCAGGAGATGTGGATGTACATTGTAAGAAGAAATTGGAATTTGGGTTGAAAAACACATTTGCAAGGCTCACAAATCACTCGTAAATTCTTACTGGATTCCAGTCTCAGAATTGGCTGTTAGTATTTCCAGGATCGCACTGTCTTTATATCATAGAGTATGCAACTTTTTGTTTCAATTATACCTTCTAAATGAATCCAAATAAGACAAATACAGAGTATCTCAAATCTTATTTTACAGAACCTCACTGGTATAGAAAAGAGTTGACTTAAGTCTTGCAATTTGGCCTTATGAAATCATTGTTAATGAAAAAAAAAAAAAAAAAAAACCCTACCCTATTCTGAAATTCTCAAGTCATTCAAACAAAAACCTTTCATATGATTTCACTTCCAAACATTGCTCAGTCACTTTAAAGACATACTATCTACTGTAATTTTATTAACAAACAAACAAAACAACCCTGACACTTTAATCCTGGTGCCTTTGAGGATATCACAAAATAGCGTTGGGTTTTGCTGTTTTTTTTTCCAGCATTTGAAAATATACTTTTAGCTTGACCGAAGAAAATAAGCTTTATTTATTCAGACAGTGGAGAAGGGAATAGCAACCCACTCCAGTATTGCTTGCCTGGAAAATCCCATGGACAGAGGAACCTGGTAGGCTACAGACCATGGGGTCGCAAAAAGTCAGACATGACTGAGAGACTAACACACACACAGCCAGACAGAAGAATGGAGGACACTGTCAGCCAGCTGTTTACTGTATGCGTTATAGATTTTTGCTCCTGTAGAGTCAGAAAGAAGGTTTTATCTGTTTAAATCCCTCTCCTCGTGTGTTCAGATGAGAGCTATAGTGTGGATTAAGCTGGACATTTAGTTTTCAAGTTATCTAATTTCCCACATATTTGAAAACTTTCATGAATTATAACTCATTTCAGAATAAACTCCACACACTGACTCCTTTTCCACCCTCTCTTCCACGCCAGCAAGCATACGTATATACACGGGCAGACAAAATATCACTGAGGCTAGAAGCAGTGTCCTTGAAATAAATTGCATGCTAACAGTTTTATGCTGTAAAAAAGGTGAGCGAAGCAAAAGAAAAGTCACTTTGGTCTTTGAGGAAATAGAAAATGTTCACAAAGACAAAGATAAGAAACAATAAAGAATGAGAACACTCAAGCTCTTGAACTGGGGTTATATCAGCCCATCACATTGAGGATTTGTCTAACACATTCTTAAGCAAATGCTAAAATCTGTCCATCTACCATATCAGCTATGACAAGGTAAGGAACTAGAGCAGCCTCACTTGCAAAATGACCTTCCCAAAACACTGACAATCTCAACTTGACATTGTTACCATGTGAATAGCTGAACCTGTGGAAACAATTTCTCTTAGAAAATTTGTATCTCAAAAACCTTTTCCGACCTACTTCAGTGTTTTGAAGTTGACAGGCATTTGGAATGAATTGACACTTTAAATTTTTTCAATTATTTTCTCAAATGGAAAGGTGAAATTTTGTTACCATGCTCTAATAGAAATTAACACTTGTAGAAAAATTATACTTAAATGAAATTTATTCTGTGTATTTTATCAAATCAGTTTGCATTTGGAGACAGTCAAATAACTATGGTACTTGCATATATGCTTGGTTTGGTAATAGACGGCTGTCTCTTTATGTGTTATGATAATTTTGATCACACACCCCTGTACAATATTCTCCAATCCCATTTCATCTGCCAACGCACACATACACACATATACTCCTTCACTTGCTTATAGTTAATTTTGTTATTGTTCTCTAATGGCTTAGGAATAGATCTTCTTCCCTGTCACACACATATGCATTGATGTTGTATGTATACATTTGTTAAAATAGAAGCCATTCTGATTTCCATACTCATTTTTCTTTTTAATTGAAAGTTGCTCAATCATGTCCGACTCTTTGTTGTCCCGTGGACTATAGCCTGCCAGGCTGCTCTGTCCCTGGAATTCTCCAAGCAAGAATACTGGAGTGGGTTGCCACTCCCTTCTTCAGGGGATCTTCCCAACCCAGGGACCAAACACAGGTCTCCGCATTACAGGAGGATTCTTTACCAACTGAGCCACCAGGAAAGCCCAAGAATCCTGGAGCGGGTAGCCTATCTCTTCTCCGGGAGACCTTTCCAACCCAGGAATCAAACTGCGGTCTCCTGAATTGCAGGCAGATTGAAGGTATTTTTTGTTTTCAGTATTTTTTTAACTTTAGGTTCAACAGAAAAAAAAATCAAACATTATGGCAATATTCTTCCTGTCAATAGACACTAAAATGATATGGAAGATGTTAACACCTCGGGAGGAAGAAGTGAGGTATTTGGAGCAGGACTTCCATGGTGAGTTCTCAGTGTAACTCTGAGAACACTGTAAAAACTAAAAGTGAATTACTGAAAGCACCTTTAATTCAAACATGCACATTCAAATGTACAGATTCCTCTAATAAATATTCATAAGATCTAATTTAATATTATTTCAATGCTTTTTAAATGGCCTCTTAGAACACAAGTTAATGTGTTCCTAAGTATGAATTCATTTCATCTAATCATGAATAATAATATCTCATATTTTCAAGGATTTCAATGTGTTCTGCAAAGTGCTCATTTTTTCACATGCATTATCTTAATCAGTTTTATTCACCTGCCTTTTTTCCTTTCTTTTCCCCCCTCTTTTTCCTAAGATTATAATATATGTTTGCTCTCCAGGAAAAAGATTACTCTCTGTATATGTGAGAGCAAATTTGGCAGATTTGCATCTCAGAAAAGATTAAATCACTAAAATGAAAAGATTATTTAAAGCCTAGTATGGTTCATGGTATTGAAATTTAAAAAATCAGGGAATGGATGGAATAGGTAGCAATGCCAAAAGCAATAGCATGAAGACTTCTAAAGAAGTCATTATTGTTAACTTTCATTTGGACCAGAGAATCTTTTTATTTGATATGCCAAATCCTTTATTTATAGCATAATGTTTTTATAGTGTTGATCTTTTGCTTTACACAATATTGAAATATTGTCCTTGTACACTGTGGTAATTTGTTATATTAGGTATCTGAGTATTTCCTCACATGCAAATTTATGTTAAGTGGCGTGTATTCTTTTGATATGTATAACTTTCCATTTAATTATCTGCAAGCATTTTATTGAAATATTTAAATTTTTTAATGAAAAATCTCTTCAGTTTGTCTACCTATGCTTCTTGATTACCCAATATATTGTAACAGGCAATTCTCTCACCATAGAGTATAAATAAATTAGTAATTTATATTAATGTTAGTTTTATTTAAAAATTACTAAAAAAAACTAATGTTGAAAAATATGTTAAATGACTCACTATTATGTTTTCTAAATATATAGAGTTAGAAGTTTTTACCATGGAACTGTCTGTCACTAAAATTGTTTGGATCATCTAGTCTTCATAATATCATTTTAAATTAATATGTGTGAGAGAGAAAAGTACTTTGTCATCTCACAGTCTATGCTGGTTATAAAATGCTAAAGATAGAATTTGATGGAGCATCTGCCACAGATGAGTGTTTCTGTAAAGATCCTTCAGTTCCTCTTTTGTTATAAAAAGGTCATGTTGATTTGCAGAGGGAATTATATTCATTACATCATTAACCATATTTGAAAAAATAAGAGTCTATTAATGTTACTAAACACTTTCAAAATTCAGTGGAGTAGCCATCTTGTTCACTACATTTTCCATTGGGTGTGATATAAGCAGTTAAATATAGTACTTTGCTCTACAATGACAGTCTACAGCCTGAGAACTTTATGTGCCAAGGTAGGCAAAGCATAGTTTATGCTGCTCAAGAAAGACTTTATTGGATTTGATTAAGCTGGAATCTCATTTGTACAATTTAATCAAATATTTTAAGGAAAGATTAATTTTCCTCAAGTCAGCAGTTATATCACTAAGCTGGCCTCTGAATGCTTGGTTTGTTGACTTTCCAATAATAACCCAGCTAGACAATCTTTATCCTTCTTTGCCTTTCAATTTAGTGTATCTTTATCTGTTTCAGGAGACAATGTTAATAGCAACTATTTTCAAAAAGTAAATTTTCACTTTCAATGTATTTGCTCAGTTCAGTTCAGTCGCTTAGTCATGCCTGATTCTTTGCCTCCCCATGCACTGCAGCAGGCCAGGATTCCCTGTCCTTCACCATCTCAAGGAGCTTGCTCAAACTCATGTGCATTGAGTTGGTGATGCCACCCAAACATCTCATCCTCTGATGTCCCCTTCTCCTCCCACCTTCAATCTTCCCCAGCATCAAGGTCTTTTCAAATGACTCAGTTCTTCACATCAGGTAGCCAAGGTATTGGAGCTTCAGTTTCAGCATCAGTCCTTCCAATGAATAGTCAGGGTTGATTTCCTTTAGGTTTGGCTGGTTTGATCTCCTTGCTATCCAAGGGATTCTCAAGAGTCTTCTTCAACACTACAGTTCAAAAGTATCAGTTCTTCGGCGCTCAGCTTTCTTTATACTCCGGCTCTCACATCCATACATGACTACTGGAAAAACCATAGCTTTGACTAGACAGACATTTGTTGGCAAAGTAATGTCTCTGCTTTTTAATATGCTGTCTAGATTGTATTTGCTAATGGGCTCTTTTTCTTTATCATCTCAATCTCTCTGTGTACTACTTTCCCCATTCAGAATTAATATATATAGTTTTTTATTGTAATATATTTTCTTCTATCCTCTCAAAGATTTAAACAAAAAGTAAAAACTATTTAAGAATTCTAACAACTCTAACAAACAAAAAACACTCTCCCTATAAATATATTTTCTTTTCAGTAGTGGCAAGCTTATCTTGGTCTAATTCCAGATTAAAGTCTTTACCTATTTAAATATACCCTAATGTAATGGTCTACTTATCCATCCATCACTTGGTGCATCTGCTTTGAAATGGGCAGGTGGTCCCCTTCAGAAGTATCATTAGATAATGATGACGGTTGCAATTAAATGATAATGATCTTGGTCATTTACAACATGCAGAGTCATTTATATAAATGATTTTTTTGGTAAGTATGGCATGGAGTTGGTAAGGAGTCAAAAGATACTTCTTCCTTAGGTTATAATTCTTTTAAGTAGATCAGACTTAGTAGTCCTATGGGTTTCAAAGTTCCTTGCATCAAAATTTCATGTATTTTTCCTACTTAATAAGGCAAATTATGTAATTATTTTTAGTTGCCTGTGTGTGTGTGTGTGTGTGTGTGGGTGGGTGGGTGTGTACGTGATACCAAATCCAGTATACACGTCCATCTTCCATCCAGGGCTCTGCGGGTGGCTTGCTTCCTGGTTGGCTCCAGGGACCGCTCAAGCTGTTCTGGTGGTCATAAGCCCTGTTCACCACAATCACCTCATCTTCTGACAACACTACAGCCTCAGCCTCCTCAGGGATGATATCCTATCACCTGCACCTCACAGTCTCTCATTTCCCAACAGCTGCTCTGAGATCCATGCAAAATAACCTGGCTGTGAGGAGGCTTTATCATTCTGCGGATCAGACCGACAAATGAGGCACAGGAGGCTGAAAGGAGGCGAAGCCAGCGAGCAAGTCGATGTGACTCAGGCTTCCCCTGAGACTTCACATGACCCAGGAATCAACACTTTTTTCTTGGGAGACTGTGACCTGCTTGGCAACCTCCCACTGGGCTTTGTTTTCCCTTCTTTCCTTTCTCATTTCCATTTTCCCTCGCTTTGCTTCCCTGGATAACATGCCCTGTAATAAACTCTATTTCTAAGGAACTTAGGCTGGGACAGAGCTCTTCAAGTAACTGTCCACATGTGTTTCCATTTGCTTATCCTAGAAATTGTGACATTTCCTGTTTTCCTAAAATGACCCATCCCACTCTCTTGCCCTTCCTATGAGAGAAAAACCAACTAACTGACAGTTCAGTAATTGGCTGTTTTCTAGTCACTGCACTTTCCAAACTGAACTCCTAGGAAAATAGTGCCAGACTAGAGAGTAGCTTTTAATTTCTCATATATCATGATTTATAGCATAGCTAGCTTACTGAGGTTAGCCTCGATCTTTAAAAATAAACAATATCAATTTTTAAATGAGCTATAACAATCTCATATAAAATCTGAAAGATTCAGGGCATTCTGACTACATAAGCTGCTTTGCCTCCTGTGAATCAATCCCACAGAACACACTTTAAAAATAGATTGGTGTTTGTTTATTAAATATAATAAACTATGCTTTTCACATTTCATTTCCAAAGAATTTTCACATACAAAAGCTATACAATTAACCTGAGACTTGGATGAGATACATATTAATGTTATTATTCTTACAATTTACAGAAGGATAAACTGAGACACAGAGTGGTTAATTCAGTGTCCAGAGTTGGCATAGCAAAAATTTGATATAAAATTTAGTTTTTCCTGTGCCTTTCCTCTTTATATCCTGTCATACTGCTTTAGCTCACTAGAGAAGAGTAGACCTTTATTAAGAATAATTTGGACATAAGATTCCTGAATAGAAATAAGTCATATACCTGCAAAGAAATGATTTTTCCCACAAATCACATGGCAATAAATAACATTATTTTAGACTCATGCAAATGTATGCAAATTTGATCTTAATGTACCCCCAACATATGGGACTTTGTTATTTTAATGTTAATTTTTATGCACCCCCAACATACCAGGCATCCTGGTAGCTCAGCTGGTAATGAATCTGCCTGCATGCAGGAGACCCTGGTTCAATTACTGGGTTGAGAAGATCCCCTGGAGAAGGGAATGGGTACCCACTCCAGTATTCTTGCCTGAAGAATTCCATAGACTATATAGTCCATGGGGTCCCAAAGAGTCAAACATAACTGTGTGAGCTTCACTTAACATATGAGAAAATTTAACTATTTAAAGAAAATATGGGAAAAAAAAGAAAGAAAATATGTGGTGAATTCTTTGGTAATGTCTTCTTTGTTAATGTCAACTAACAGACAATACTGTCTAAAAGTAAAATGGCTTTCCTGAGAGAAATCCTTAAGGTTTCCTTACAGCAAAATTTCAGCATAATCCAATCATTGATCAGATAGAGAAACAAATGACTTCTAAGGTTGTAAGATCAACTAACTCTATTTGGAGAAAAAAAAATGTATATTCTTGGGTAAAAGATTTTTTATATATGAAAAATGACATTTGTTTATATCTGAAAAGTGGAAAGAAATAGGTACTTTTCTGAACAGAGAAAAGTTAATGATGGGAATTTCAATGACAAAAAATTATTGAACCTTTTAAATGATCTAAAAAGGAAATACATGGAGAAATGTATGTGTTTTCAGATTCATGTGAAGCCCTTTAAATTGTAAAATGTGAATAAATGGCAGGAAATTCAAGAAGCCATGACTGCAGGTAAGTGTCAATTTAGGCAAGAATCCCAGGGATGGCAGAGCCCAATGGGCTGCCGTCTGTGGGGTCGCACAGAGTCGGACACGACTGAAGCGACTTAGCAGCAGCAGCAGCAGCAGACCCAAACTACTAGAAGGACTGCTTTTGTACCAGTTATGTTTCAAAGTGAAAATTCATTGTAAACTATTCTCTGAAGATATGAGACAAATGTACTTATGAAATAAAGCATAAAAACCAAACATTAGGTTTCATCAAGAAGGAAAACAAAAAAACAAAGATGCAAGAAATGTCACATCCTTAAAGGGAAATCCTCCACAGACCCCTGTGTTGACTTCTTGAGATTGTTCTCCCACTTCTTAGCATAATCTAGTTTATATATTCAGAAAGTACACTCTAAGTTATCAGAGGAATGGATAAATTTTCAGTATAAAGAATGAAAACTGAGTAATATGATTATATCTATAAAATCTCAAAGTATATTACTTTGCAGAAGATAAATTTTGATCAAGTCTTAGATCTCAGAAAAGTATCCATTAGAGTAGCACTTTTAACATCAAATATGTGATGTTTCTACTTTAAATGGTCATAATCATAAAAAGTGATTTAAGCCAGAAGTTTAGAAAAGGTATGATATAAAGATTGGCCTTCCTCAATGGCTCAGAGGATAAACAATCTTTCTACAATGCAGGAGACACAGGGGATGTGGGTTTCATCTCTGGGTTGGGAAGATCTCATGATGGAGTAAGTGGCTACCCACTCCAGTATTTCTACCTGGACAGAGAAGCCTGGTCGGCTACAGTACACAGGGTCACAAAGAGTTAGATTCAACTGAGCAGCTGAGCACACACACACATAAAGATTATCATTAGTCTCTAGGGAGGGTCAGAATCTTTCCCACACATTGCAAGGGTCATCTAGTCTTCATAACAATAATAATACATCAGGTACCACAAATGGTTTCCTCCTACCAATGGGCACTTGGCTTTCTGACCTAGAAAAGTAGAGACATGCAGATAGTACATAGCAGATTTATACTTATCCACACTGAGTACTGGTGCCTCAGAGGCTGAGTTATTTTTGAAGATGTCCTAACTTCTTATAGAACTTCCCTGGTGGCTCAGACGGTAAAGCGTTTGTCTACAATGCAGGAGACCTGGGTTCGAGCCCTGGGTTGGGAAGTTCCCCTGGAGAAGGAAATGGCAATCCACTCCAGTACTGTTGCCTGGAAAATCCCATGGATAGAGGAGCCTGGTATGCTACAGTCTATGGGGTCGCAGAGAGTCAGACATGACTGAGCGACTTCACTTTGCTTTAACTTCTTATAATGAATACATATATAATCATAAAGATAACTGAAATATTAAGTCTTACATATTAACTATTACCAGGAAGAATAACTAACACACTGGGGAATTTTAAAATTTCTCAGCTCCTCACATGCACCAAAGACCTTAATAAACACAAATGCCAATTTCTACACTGATTAAAAAAAATGATAAAACAATGACATGAACTTAAAATGGAAGGTATGAATTTTAACAAATGCTTATAGAATAAGACCTTAAGGGGTTTTCACTGGAAACACCCTTTTCACAAAGAGCCTCTTGTATGCTGGATGTGCTTAAGAAGCAAATAGAAACTTGGGTCACAAACTGTGCTACTACCTAACTACTAAGGCTGGGTCAGGCTTCCTTCACCCACATAGCATCAGGCCACTTCTGAAGAGCTGTTTTCTTTTGGAAATTCTATACTTTAGGAGGACATTTATTAAGTATAATATATCCTAAGAAATGTAATACCATTTGTAAGAAACCTCTGAGGGAGTGATGCTATTTTAAAAAAGCAGCACACCAGTCTAGTAAATAATGTTTCCTCAAGGCCAGGGGCTGAATCCTGGCTCCATCTCCTATCACAGCGGAAAGCTGAGGAGGGTTACTAACTTCTCTGTAGCCATTTCTTCCACTTTAAGACTAGGATGTCAATAGTGGGTGTTAGACATGAAAGATCACTGAAAGGTTACATGAAGGGAACCACTTCTACCATGTAGAGCACTGTCTAGCATATATTTATCTCTCAAAATATTTTTAATACTAGGCAAAGAAGAGACAAGCTTTGAAGAGAAATCAGACAAAATAACTATCATCTAATTTGTGTCTGACCAGAATGTAGGACAGTTAGATAATATGTGTGACTAAGGAAAGAACTAGGATCACGTGTGATCTTTTGGAGACACAGATTCACTCTAAGAAAAGGAGAAACAACACTCTAAAAACTAGGTTTGTCCAGAAATGGAAAGATAGGACTGGGTTACTGACTCAAGGCTGTCATGCCACAGAAGGTATCCAAGCACAGTGAGATGACTCTCCATCAAAGAGGTTATAGAAGCTCTTCCTGCTTCAGAAGCCTGAATTACCTTATGACCAGTGCACACGTGTCTCAGCAAATACATTATATATTATTTCTAAAGAAAAGAAGAGATCTCCTTACTTTTATAAATTCCCACACAAAGAGTGTTTAAAAAATAAATACGTATTAAAGCCTCGACAACTGTACATTACAATGGTTACATTTGGGGGGTAGAAGAGTCTGATGATGTAGGTCATCATTATATTTCAATTTTGTTTATGTGTTTTTTTTTAGTATGTTAAGTTTATGTAATCATAAAACATAAGGGAAAGTCAAAGAAGTGGTTATAGAAAGCAGGAAATAAAACAGTATTCTACTGGATAGAGGTATGTGTTTCCAGATTTCCCTAAGTTATGGTGATGTGTAACTTTGGATTAAAAACCTGTACAAAATGCGAATTCTGCTTTAAAAGCTATTATTGCCTTTCTCCTGGAGAGAAGGGATGGAGATTTAAATATCTTTCTGGCCCCTGACTCCTGCCTGATTTTTTTTTCTGGAGTCTCTGGCTATACATGACCTAGCTTAACACATGCAAATAATTGGTGTAATAAAGACTAGATGAGGTGAGAGTCCTTTTCCCAAGAGCATCCTTCTACAGGCTTTGACTTCAGGCCATCACTGTATTCCATGTACTATAGTACATGTATTTTTACACATTAACATTTCTGAAATGGAGATGGCTCTCAATTCTATCACAGTTTTCAGTCTCGTTTAACTGTAGTCCATTAAAATGGTACAGATTATGATGTTGGTATCTTAGATTGGATGGAATACACTATTTTGTGAATAGATTATATACCAGATGCCAAGTGGTTTACATGCATATCTCATTTACTAATTCTCATAGTAATGTTTCGGTGGATATTGTTATCACCCTTTTACAGATCTGGTTTAAAGAATTAAAGGAAAGTGTCTTTGATCATACAGCTAGTAAACATAGAGTGAGAGTTCTACTGAGATTTGCCTGGCAAAGTTCTTGCCATTAGCCAATTCATCAACATATTCTTCTAAGAAGGTTTTGGGTAAAGATCTTTCTATTTTAAAAGAAAAACTTTTAAAGTCTCGAAGATGCTTCTTTACTCAAGCATTATTTACCAATGCTTCTCACACTCTTTGTGTAGCCCTCTATGGTATCAGATCCTGAGTTTCCAAGCCATTCTGCACTGGGAGCAGCTATGCCATTTAGTGTTGATTCCCAGGGCTAATCCAACATTAAAACACAATTTAATGCTGAGGTGAATCTAAGATGCCAGAGCACTATTGAGAAAGATTTTTTTTTTAAGATATAATATATTTTCGATCTGTTTTGATAATATTTTAGTAAAGTCTAAAATTCCTGATAGTATTCTTTATGGAAAAAATTACTCCCCAATTTAAATACCTTTATATCTTAACAAAATAATTTTGTCACAGCCTTATGATTGCCAAACTCATAAGAGGACTTTTACAACAGAATTTTATTTTATTTTATTTTTTTTTAATTTTTACTTTATTTTTCTTTACAATACCATATTGGTTTTGCCATACATTGACATGAATCCACCATGGGTATATATGAGATCCCAATCCTGAATCCGTCTCCCACATCCCACCCCATTTCCTCTCTCTGGATCATCCCCGAGCACCAGCCCCGAGCATCCTGTATCCTATATCGAACATAGGCTGGTGCTTCATTCTTACATGATAGTATACATGTTTCAACGCCATTCTCCCAAATCATCCCGCCCTCTCCCTCTCCCTTGCTTTTGAACTGTGATGTTGGAGAAGACTCTTGAGAGTCCCTTGGACTGCAAGGAGATCCAACCAGTCCATTCTGAAGGAGATCAGCCCTGGGATTTCTTTGGAAAGAATGATGCTAAAGCTGAACTTCAGTATTTTGGTCACCTCATGCGAAGAGTTGACTCCCTCTGATACTGGGAGGGATTGGGGGCAGGAGGAGAAGGGGATGACAGAGGATGAGATGGCTGGATGGCATCACTGACTCGATGGATGTGAGTCTGAGTGAACTTCAGGTGTTAGTGATGGACAGGGAGGCCTGGCATGGTGCGATTCATGGGGTCGCAAAGAGTCGGACGCGACTGAACTGAACTGAACTGAATTTTATTGTTCAACTCATCAATATTCCCTACCAAACACTTACTAGGTTGACAGAAAGACAGATTCATTGGTAGACACTGTTCAATTATACCTTAAGAAGTCAGAATGTCTCTATATTGTCACTTCTCCTATAACCACTTATACGTTTTTAATGAAATTGGTGGTTGAGGTGATGTTTGCATGTTTAGTTGCTCAGTCGTGTCCATCTCTTTGCTACCCTGTACATTGTAGCCCACCAGGCTCCTCTGAGCATGGGATTTCCCAGGCAAGCCCAAGCAAGAATACTGGAGTGGGTTGCCATTTTCTCCTCCAGGAGATTTTCCCAACCCAGGGATCGATCCCGGGTCTCCTGTGCCTCTAACTTTGGCAGGTGGATTCTTTACCACTGAGCCACCTGGGAAGCCCCCAAACGAGATGTGTGCATGTTTATTTGAAATGATAGTTCTTATCAAATGAGTTTGTTAAAAGTAGATAACTTAGATGAGAAAATGTAATGGGAGAGAGTCTGCTGATGCAGTTGATCTAAGAAGCACACAGATGTTTTAGTGGGGGACATAGTACATATTCAGTAATATGTCTTCATCATGTAGGCAGCACCCCGATATCACCATCATCTTCGCAGCCACTTATGGGGAGCTCCACCGGCTGGAGACCATGACGGAACTCTGATGGAATGTCAAGGGCAGAGACAGCTGGGGACGTAGTTCTTTCCAAGCACCTTCCATTCCCACCACGTAGCCCCTGTATATACTTTGTGTTTCCTGACTGCATGCGAGGCTGCAGGAGGAAATTTCTTGGAGCATTCTCTTTATGAGCAGTAGTATACAGGCAGATGGACCACGTAAGCATGTTGTCCATCACGCGTCCTGACTCAGGGACCACCACACAGCCCCGGATGGTCCACCCATCCATCACCCGGATGAAGGCACCTCCCAGGTGGCACAGGTCCCAGCTTGCTCAGCTGCAGTACACACCAATTCCATATAACTCAGCTCATGGGAAAAAGCACACAAAACAGAGAAGAGAATATCATGCAGACTGAATCCTAACCTGGCTAAGTGAACAAAGACCAAAAAATAAGTGCATGAGTCAGCATTTTACTGCTATTGCACATTCTATTTCACAGACATGACCAGCTGTAAGAATTCTTAGAATGTTGCTCCAATTATTAACCCAGTGTGTGTGCGCATGCTAAGTCACTTTAGTCGTGTCCAACTCTTTGTGACCCAATGGAGTGTAGTCCCCCAGGCTCCTCTGTTCATGAGATTCTCCAGGCAAGAACACTGGAGTGGGTTGCCATGCCTTTCTCCAGGGGATCTTCCTGACCCAGGGATCAAACCCGCATCTCTTATGTCTCCTGCATTGACAGGCAAGTTCTTTACCACTAGTGCCACCTGGGAAGCCCATTAACCTAGTACTCTTAGTTAAATAATCAGAAACTTTGTCTAGTTTCACCAGTTTAAGTTAGTGAACTCCCAGAAGCTGCGTTTCTGTTTCTCAGTCCAGTCTGTGGTACCCTGTCTTCAACAGGATCATAACTGTTTGCTGCTTTGCTTATCCTTGATTTGATTTAAATTTCCCTTATGAAATGCTTTATTCCAGGCAGTCAAACCAAATGTCACAGCTATTTTGGGCGCAAAAATCCTCCTCGCATTTAGAAAGCTATAATCTTATCTAAATTCTCCAGCGCTTCCCACACCCTTTTCCACACTCCGCTAACCTTAAAATATCCCATCAACAGAAAAAATCATTGAGGAAATTGTTCTGAGGAAAACATGAGGCCCAGCTGATTGAATTCCTTTCTTTTAGATAGATGTGTGTGTAACAATGTCACCAAAGAGATTAAATCAGCCTTGTCTGAAAAGCACCTGGATGGTATACATCAGGTCGCCTTCTGCCTGTTGTCGACTAAAGTGGACGCTAAACATATCAGACGCTTTCTGATAAGCTCCAGGAGCCAGAAGCAGGTCCAGATTGGTGTCTGTTTTAGCGACCTGTTGGATACATTTTAGTATCTGTGCATTTGATGATAGTTGTTTGTGAGTGTTCATTCCTGGTACAATTCAATCTCACCACCAAAATTGGCTTCATGGAATGGTTTCTGGTACTCACTTCAGGAGGTAATTTTGAAGCATTAAGGTGGTGAGATCCACTTTTCCTGTGAGTCAGCAGTTTAAAATGTATACTTAAAGGGGCAATTAAGGGTCAGGAAGCCTCTCAGTTGTTTGAGGAGCTTCCGAAATTTCATTCTGATGAACAACTGTTATTTCAGCCTCCTCATTTGAGGAATAGAGACTACTCATTTAGCCTCATCTGCGGTGTTTTCTGAGCAAGAAAGGGCTAGACGATGCTGATTTGATTAATCCTGATGTATTTACATAGGGAGATAAAAGATGCTATTTACTTTGAACCTTTGATATTTGATTTGTGCATTTAATCTTTTATCCAGATGGCACGGGTTTATATAAGACCAATCCTAATTATTTAATTCTGAGTGGTAAGGCAAAAGGATTCAAAATGATACAGAAAATGTTTTCTGCAAAAGTGAAGTGGGGCTTGGTGAACGCAGCAGCATGTTTGCATTCAGAAAGAGGAGTTTGGAAGTTAACATTCTTTTGGGTAAAAAACTAATTAAGATTTCTTAGGTTTCATGTATTTAAAGTTCTGGAACATGCAAACTCTCAAAATCTTCAAGAACATCTTGAGGAACTATTTTTCTAGCTCTCTGTTAAATATATCTCACCATATGACTACTTAAATTGTCTGGCCATTAATCTTCCTTCTGGAAAGAGCATGAAGATTTAGCTGAAGAGAGTTTTCAAATACCTTCAATACAATTTTGCCTTCTGCCTATGCATGTATTAGATCATCTTATTCTGCCCATTTTCCCATATTTCAAGTCATATCATGACATATGCATTACCTAAAATATTAACCCTGCTATCATCTATATTTTATTAAAATACCAACTTACTCACCAACATAATTGCTTTTGGCTATCTGAGCATAATTCACTGCTAATTTGCATGGCTCGTTTAGTGGGGTAATTTTACATCAAGTATGAAATGAAATCAATGATAATATAAAAAAATAAAAATGACCATTTAAACAATCTATCCCTATGCTCCTAATTGGCATTCATCCATTACAGGTTTTCTGAAGCCCCTTCTCTATGGTGGATCGTTACAATTTATAGCCATGCTGATACTTTAAAATAACAAATACATTAAAAAATCAATAGGAAATCTGAAGCCTTGTTCTCTAAAAGCTTGAGCAGGTAGACATCACTCTTATTTTCATTACATGTTAGGAAGTATAATGTCAGCTCTGGTTCATGGACCCTCTCATACACTTTACAAAAATGTAATGAAAATATTTTATTTCTCTGAAAACTAGGTTTAAAGAGCTTTAAACCTAGTTACATTTGGAGAAGGAAAAGAAGGGCAATTTGTTACAAACGTATTGATCCTGCAATCATTCTGGTGCCCAGAAAAAGTGCTGTGAGTGGCAAGCATAAGACTCACCAACCCCCAGAAGCAACATTTTTAGGAGTCTTCCTAATCAGGGAAGCCCTGCTCCACTTTTCCTACAAATGTCCACAAGCCATGTGTTTTCTCAACTGTGGATTCAGTGAGAAATGAGAAACATGCGGGGCGGTCACGAGAAAGTGTAAAACACTAGTGCTCGGAGTGTAAAACAAGCTCTGTGACACTGGAGTGCAAGCTTCACCCCATTTTCACACATTCTGAGAAAAGGAAGGGGCTGCTGGGGAACTGAGATCCGGGCCAACGTCCAGAGGCAGCCAGGGCGAGGACAGCATGGGAGGATGGGGCGCCGGCTGGGGCAGTCAGGACGCAGGCGTCTTTCCTGCCCCCCACGCACTCGGGAAGTGGGGTCTGGGAGAGAGTGGCCATCCCCATTGCGTCTGGCTGGTGCAGAGGGCCACAGACAGAGCTGCAAGGTGGAGGGCCTAGTAAGTGTGTGCAAGTGGAACGATATAACTCAGGTGCTGATCTCCCTGTGTCTGTCTCTGCCCTTACCTCATTACAAAGTGAGCTCAGGCAAGTGGCCTCTGCACACACCCCGCAAATAGAAAGAGGTACCAACAGAATACTTTGGCCACCTGATGCAGAGAGCAACTCTTTGGAAAAGACCCTGATGCTGGGAAAGATTGAGGGCAAGAGGAGAAGGGGATGACAGAGGATGAGATGGTTGCATGGCATCACCAACACAGTAGGCTTGAATCTGAGCAAACTCCAGGGGATAGTAAAGGACAGGAAAGCCTGGCATGCTGCAGTCCATGGTGTCAGAAAGAGCGATAATCACTTTATGTGCCAAGAAGAAATCAGACAAAATCCCCCCTTCAAGGAGCTCATATTTTATAAAGGAAGACAAATTTTTAAAATTAAATAATAAGCAAGGCACACACATGTATACAAATATGTATATGTGTATAGTTGTGAACATGTATGTGTATATGTATATGCATAAACACGTGTATATAAAAATGTACATAAATATGACATAAATATATACAAACTAAAAGGCCAATATCTTTATCTACTATCTCTCTATCTGCCTATGCACTTCTCTAAAATCAGTGCTGCTAAGCTCCTTGGAGGAAATGAGAAAGAGGAGGTGAAACAGGACAGGATATCAGTATGTATATGTGTATAGTTGTGAACATGTATGTGTATATGTATATGCATAAACACGTGTATATTAAAATGTACATAAATATGACATAAATATATACAAACTAAAAGGCCAATATCTTTATCTACTATCTCTCTATCTGCCCATGCACTTCTCTAAAATCAGTGCTGCTAAGCTCCTTGGAGGAAATGAGAAAGAGGAGGTGAAACAGGACAGGATATCAGTACTACAATGTCATGAGGTTTGACCAAAGTCCGAGAGGAGGAAAGAAAGGCTGCTTTGATCATATCTGAAATTCTAGGCAGAGGGCAGAGCAGGTTCAGAGGTCGTGGCGTGTTCAAGAGGGCAAGAAACCAGTGTCTCCAGAGCTGAGCCTGTGATGGGATGTGGCAGGGGTGGGCTCCAGGAAGAACAGGGGTAGAAAGGTGTGGGTCCCTGCAGAAAACCTTTAGATTCTAGCTGTAATCCCAGTGAGTTTTGGTCAAAGCTGGGATACGGTCTAATTTGTGTTTGAATGATCTGGATGCTGTGATGAGAAAAGAATACAGGGGCCAGTGATAGAGGCCAGGAAGCTTCACAGGAGGCTATGGGTCCAGATGACCTGCTGAGAAGTGGTCAGGCCCGGATGGGCTTTGAACACGGAATGGTGGGTTGTGTTGATAAAGAGTGTGAGAAGGAGAAAGGAAGAGGGGCCGGACAGGAGGGAATTTGCATAGAAAGACCTGCTGGGCAGGGAGGCGGGTCTGCTCTGAGAAGGCTGCTGGAGCAGGTGGGGGAGGAGGGCATGTGGGCCAGGGCCCCAGGATAGCGGTCCAGCTAGCATCCGTGAACACCAGCATCGTCCGCCCGCAGGCAGCATTGCAAGCCGCGAGCCTGAATGGACTCTCTGGGAGGGTGATCACAGGACAGGGAAGAGGCCCCAGGACTGACCGGGGGTCAGCCCTGCCCCCAGCAGGATGCCATCAACCCCGCGGTGGAGTAAGGACATAGACTGAATTTGCAGCTCAAGTCATGTGGTAATTGAACCACAGAACCTATTTCAGTGACATCGTGTTCCCTACCCCACCACCGAATCCCTCATGACTGTCCCTGAACCTTGACATTAGGGACACGCGTCTACACGAGGAGACATTCTAAGATGCCTTCTTTTAAAAGTTCTCCTCGCTTTCCTTGGCAGGATGCTATTGGTGATAGTACTTATGACCTCAAACAGGGTCCTTTCCATGGCACTCATGGATCTGTGGCACGCATTTTAGTCCCCAACACGTGGTTGGCTTTAAGCCAGTGTGCAGGTACCCACCCTGACCCACCCCCCCCGCCCCGTTCTGGATGCTCAAAGGTCTGGAACCAGACATGGGGATGCAATCTGCCATAGCCTCCATCCTGGCTCACCTTGTCTTATTTTCCCTGTAAGTCTTATCCTGGCTTTAAGTCTTCCAGTGTTTAACAAGCATCTTTGTTTTTAACTTGTTTTGCAAAGTGTTATCTAAACCTTTCAAACTCCCCTTTTTGGACTTAAGTTTTGTGTAAATTACTGAATTCTGCTTTTCACATTGACCCTGCATCACCCTCATTGTACTGATTAGAATAGTATGCATAAATCTCTTCAACAAAATTTAAGTCTAATTAACAGAAATCAAGATGTTATTCTTTTTAACCTGAGCACCAATCACAATGACTTTTTCAATAGTCTCTCAGCTATGTGTTCCATAGTTCAAAAAGGGTGGTGAAAATCTGAAATAAGTTCAAAGTTGAAGAAGATTAATGAGCCAAAAGCAGAAAAAAAAAAAAAAAAAAAAAACAGCATTCTGACAGCTAAAGAAGGAAATGAAAGATTAATACTGATTCAAGTCTGTGACATTCATCTGTTTGTTTATTCGGCCTCCCAGTTGCCCCATGAGTGGTCAGTGCAACAAAGCACGACACAGGCTGTGTGTGTGTGTCTGTGTGTGTGTGTGTGTGTGTGTGTGTCACAGAGCACCTGCCTTCAAAAGTTCACATGTTGCCTCCTGGGGAGACGACAGACACACAATAACTAGTGATGATATAAGACCTAAGGCGCTATCCACTCTCCTAAAATGCAGACACTGTGGGAATGCAGAGAAATTCCATTCTAGTTGGGGGAATCCTCAAGAAATTAGAGAAAAAGTAGCCTTTGAGCCAAGTCTTGATGGCTAAGGAACAGAAAAATAAGATTGGAAGATTGTAGGTGAGTCTAAGGAGGGTAAACCCACTCTCAGGGTCTAAGAGGAAACGGACAGTGAATGTTGTTAGACAGGGAGTGTCAGGACTGCAGCTTACTTTGGGAAAATAGCAAAAGCACAGAGTTAAAAGGTATACCTGTGGCGGATTCATGTTGATGTATGGCAATATCAATACAATATTGTAAAGTAATTAACCTCCAATTAAAATAAATAAATTTATATTAAAAAAAAAGTTAGTTTGGGTAGAGAAGCGACTCCGTGGTAAAGAGTTAAGAGAAAATGGGTGTGGATTCTTTCACAGGCTCTTGCTAGCTTTGTAACAAATTCCTGAACTTCACAGATCCCCAATTTTATATGTAAAATTAAAATAATAACCAGTGTACAGAGCAGATCTAATTACTACGTTCTGAGAAAGCATATGAAAGGGGCTGACAGTTGAATAATACTTATTTTGGGTTAGCTATTATTTCCCATTATTGTCATCATTACCGATTTTAGAGAGTAAGTGATCAATTAAGATATTGTGCTGTAATCTGGTAAAGAAACAGTAAGTCGAAAATCTAATAAACCTGCAAAAAGTATTTAACTTGCACTTATTTTATCTTTGCTAAAAGTATGTAAGGCAAGTACCCGCATCCCCAAGTTACAGGCCAATTGCATGCTCTGGTGCCACATTGGATAGGACCTGGCGCAGAGGAGGGCTTGCAGAGATGCCAGAAGGTGGCTCCAGCACACAAACGCGTGTTGATAGTGGCTGTCACAGACCTGAGGGGCCAAGCGTCCACCCATCATTGCTGAATGGGTTATGCTTTGTATATTCTCCCTTCTGAGGATGCAGGTGGCGAAGGAAACACCCATGTAGGGCTAGAGGACTCACATAAGAGCATCTGATGCCCGCTGCCTCGACTGAGAGGAGGCAGGAGTCTGTACGCCACTCCCCTCCTCAGGTCCATGAAACTGGGGGGCAGACTGTGAGCAGTCCAGCCCTGGCTGAACACTGTAATTTCCCTGTGCCAGTGGATTTTGCACGGCCTGTTGAGTCACCTCCTGGCTTATTGTTGTTGTTCAGTCACTCAGTCATTTCTGACTCATTGTGACCCTATGGACTGCAGCACGCCAGGCTTCCCTGCCCCTTTACCATCTCTCGGAGTTTGCTGAACTCATGTCCAACCCAACCATCTCATCCTCTGTTGCCCCCTTCGCCTCCTGCCTTCAATCTTTCCCATATCAGGATCTTTTTCAGTGAGTTGGCTCTTTGCATCAGGTGGCCAAAAGTATTGGAGCTTCAGCTTCAGCATCAATCAGTCTTTCCAATGAATATTCAGGGTTGATTTCCTTTAGGAATGGACTGGTTTGATCTCCTTGCAGTCCAAGGGACTTTCAAGAGTTTTCCCCAACACCACAACTTGAAAGCATCAGTCCTTCGACACTCAGCCTTCTTTATGGTTCAACTCTCACATCCATACATGACTACTGGAAAAACCATAGCTTTGATAGATGGACCTTTGTTGGCAGAGTAATGTCACTGCTTTTCAGTACACTGTCTAGGTTTGTCATAGCTTTTCTTCCAAGGAGCAATTGTCTTTTAATTTACATTGGCTATTTTCATCCTATTCATATCTGGGTCAGATCAGGGTGGTGGCAGCTTCAAAAATTGGCAGACAAGTGTGAGGAGAGGCCACATAAGAATATTCTCAACTAATCCCTTTACTCAGAGCAAAGAGTTCCCAGAACACTTCTGGAAAGAACAGGTGGACCAGGCTGGACACCACTGGAGCCAGCCTGCAATTTCCCCTTCACCTTGGGTCCTCAGCACCCCCATGCCCCCGGCTCACCTCCAGCCCTACTGAGTCCTCGGAGGAGTGGGCAGGGGTGGCCCAGCTCTGAGGCCCACCCCCACCCCTGCTCCCTGGCTGCAGGACTGTGTTTCTGCCCCAGTGCTGTTGTTCAGTCACCGATGTGAGCAGAAGTGTAAAAGCCCAGACCTGTTGAGTTTGGGGAAGTCTGTGAACCCCCAGGTTCTGCTTGCTTCTTCCAGCCACTGAGAAAAAGAGTCTCACTTTGTGCAAAAAGACTCTACTGTGTGTGGAAAGTGCTCTGAATGAAAATTCTCCCTTTCAAGCTGCTTGGGCAGAGCCTGCAGGAAAGCACCCTGATTTTCAACATGTTCCTCCATGTCTAAGATCCAGACGTGCAGCCCCACAGGAAGGACGGTTTGAAACCAGGCTCCCAGCAGCCACGAGGGGAGGCCTGGACCCAGATTCATAGACCTGAGGTGTCAAGGGATCCAGACAAGCATGACTGACTTCCAGAACCAAAAGAGGTTGACCTGGAAACAGGCATGTTCTCTGTTTCAAACGCTAAGGTGGGTGCTCAGACACTTAGTCATGTCTGACTCTGCAACCCCTTGGACTTTAGCCACCAGGCTTCTCTGTCCATGGGATTCTCTAGGTAAGAATACTGGAGTGGGTTGCCATGCCCTCCTCCAGGGGATCTTCCCAACCCAGGGACTGAACCTGTGTCTCCTGCATTGAAGGTGGAGTCTTTACCACTGAGCCACCTCGGAAGCTGTACCAGCTAGCAATCAGCACGTGTTTGTTTTTTTTTCCTTGTTTTCACAATTTGGAGACCACTTTTCAAGATCCTAAGAATTCAACACCCTAGCCATCCCATGTCTATACAGACATGTGTGAAATGCACACTCTGCCCAAATTGAAGAATCATGGGGGTTTACCTCCCAGCAGAACAGGAAACTCACCAGGCAATCTGAAAACAGTGAATTTGGTCCTAAAAGTATTTTTAGACTAAATAATGAGTTACACCATGGAGGTGTCACAGTCATAGGGACATAAGTTACGATTTTATGAAACATGGATGATAAGGGCTTAGGGAAGTGCAGTTATTCATAACAGAAAAAAAATTAGGAGCCCCTTAATGCTTCCGAAGATTTCCTCTGTATCAAGGAAAAGATGAAACTGCATACAGAGGGGACTCAAACGTATAAAGCATATTCTGTGGCCTCAGGTAGTTTTTAATCTCATGGCAGGAACAGACATGGTAATGGTGTTGACATGAGAAAGAACATGGAGCAATGCAATGAGAACACGTGTGCTCAGGGCTCAGCAAAAAGGTGGCAACTGAATTGGATCTAAAATAAAGGAACTGATAGATCATCAGATATATTCATGGGGCAGCTTTGAAAGGCTTCTTCTCAAAGCTTATTTTTTTTTTTTTAAGAGAGGAAAAAATGCTTTTTGAAAAAAAAGTCTTGAAGAGATGCATCACTTTTGACCCATAAATTTGACTTCTAGGAATTGGTCCTAAGGCAATAAGGCAATACATGCTACTCATTATAATGTGGTTTATTATGAAATTTATTGAGATATCACAAGTAGCATCACGTAACTACACTAGGGCACTGGTTTAACAAGTAATGGCATATTAATTGGATGGGGTAGTACATAAAATTCACAAATTAATATGTATTGATGTAGAAAGAGTTACAAGGTTCTCTCAAAGAGAAAAGATAGATTTCCTAAATAGTATGCAAATTGGCATGCCATTTTTAATATCTACCTACCCATGTCTCTATGGGAAAATATTTAAAATATTAGATGCATGTTGTTTCTAATATTAATTTCCCTCATCTTTTTTTCCCCTTATTTACTATTTACTCTTTAATTGTAGAAGAAAAAAATAACCCAGAATGTCAGTTTGAGCTACATCTCTCTGGAATATTCCTTTCTGCCAGTGAGTGTTTTTAAATATAATATTTAGTGGATTTTATCTAATTTGGTACTAATGTTTCTTAACAAAATTTCACTCCTTCTAGTTCTTTATAAAGATAATTTTTTTTTTCATGAGAGTACTGTGTCTTTTGAACTGTGGTGTTGGAGAAGACTCTTGAGAGTCCCTTGGACTGCAAGGAGATCCAACTGAACTGTGGTGTTGGAGAAGACTCTTGAGAGTCCCTTGGACTGCAAGGAGATACAGAGGATGAGATGGCTGGATGGCATCACTGACTCGATGGACATGAATTTGAGTGAACTCCGGGAGCTGGTGATGGACAGGGAGGCCTGGCGTGCTGCGATTCATGAGGTTGCAAAGAGTCGGACATGACTGAGCGACTGAACTGAACTGAACCCCATAGTTATAAATAAGGAAAATCATAAGCTACCAGAATGCCTAGGAAGCCACCGGATCTGTTTATCATCTATCAATACAAACATATTCTTGAAAAGCAACAAGCATTCAGCAGTCTCTCGTTGGATAGCATTCTCTATATATACACATGAATATGAGGGTTAGACCATGAAGAAGGCTGAGAGCCAAAGAATTGATGTTTACAAACTATGGTGCTAGAGAAGGCTCTTGAGAATCTCTTGGACAGCAAGGAGTTCAAACCGGTCAATCCAAAAGGAAACTGATCCTGAATATTCATTGGAAGGACTGATGCTGAAGCTGAAGCTCCAATACTTTGGCCACCTGGTGCAAAGAGCGACTAATTGTAAAAGACCCTGAAGCTGAGAAAGATTGAAAGTGGGAGGAAAAGGGGACAACAGAGGATGAGATGGTTGGATGGCCTCACTGACTTAATGGACATAAGTTTGAGCAACCTCCAGAAGATGGTGAAGGTCAGGGAAGTCTGGCGTGTTACAGTCCATGGGGTTGCAAAGAGTAGGACACGACTTTGCAACCAAACAACAGCAACATACACAAACACTCACACACACATATATGTACACACTCAGCCCCAGAAACTATAAAACAAAGCAGTCCTGCCATTCGCAGCTCTGTGAACCTCCCTCGTGGAACTCGTGCTAAGAGCCTGGATGCAAGCTCACACTCCTCAGTATGCTTTGATAGCTGAGTGGCTTCAACAAGACATTCAACCCTACCTGCAGAAGGACCACCTGACAAGCAGGAGCAGTGAAGGCTTGCAGCCCTGACTTGGATCAAGGGCAGAGTGGCATCTGCAGGTCCTCGACCACATTGGAGGCTCTCTCCAGGGTCCCCAGCAGCTGGTCCTCCTAGGCTCTCCAAGAGACCCACCTGTTTTCCATCTCACCTGGGCTTCTGCACATTTCCAGGAAGCATCCAGGATTCACAAGCCAGGAGGAGGTCGGCTCATGGGCAAAGAGGTGTACTCTGGCATGGGAGTTGGCCTCCACCAGCCCTCATAATCCTGAAGACTTGCACTGGTGTGCACTTTCGAGATCTAAAAGGCAGTAAGTTCAAGATTCAGTATTAATGAAATGAATTTACCTGTCATGTGCTGTAGGCTAAATCTGTAAGGCTTAGTTCTATGTTTGTAAAATGGGAAAAATAATTTCTCTTCAAAGTAAAACACACAGCAAAACAAGAAAACCTAGAGACCTGAATGGCCACTGCCCACCTCTCTGACCCTGAGAGGGATGGACCTGGAACAGAGGACAGCATGCTGAGAGAAATAAGCGAGACACAGATGAATGTGCCCGGTCTTACTTATAATCTAAAGAAGTCACACACACAGAAACAGAGGCTGCCAGGGGCTGAGGACTGGAAAATGGGAAGATGCTGGCCAAAGGTTCAAGCCTTCCTTTGTTAGATCAGTAATTTTGGAAATCAGTGTACAAAATGGTGACTCTAGTGAACAACACTGGATTACTCGATTGCATGCTTGATACTGTATTACATACTTTAAATTTGCTAAGAAGGTAGATCTGAAATGTTCTCACCACACACACATACAGTAAAAGTAACTGAAGTAATAGTCATGGTAGTTAGCTTGATTGTGGTCATCATTTCACCATGTATAACATATATAAACTCATCACACTTCACACACTACATATATACAATTTTTTTTTGTAAATTATGCCTCAATAAAGCTAGAAAAAATAAGATGTAAATAGAATTAATAGTTTAAAAAGAGAGGCTAAACCGTGGACAGTTCTCTATTGTCTCGCAGCTCTGTAGGTTGGATGTCTGAGATCAAGGTGATGCTACGCTTGCTTGCTTCTCACAGCTGTGGAGCGGGATCTGTCCCAGGCCTGTGTGTTCAGTGTGCACACAGCCGTCTTCCCCCTGGGTCCTCACATGGCCCTCGCTCCGCACGTGTCTGTGTGCTAATCTCTGCTTCTTATAAGGGCACCAGCCATATGGATTTGGTGCCACCCTCATGACCTCAGTTTTCTCTAATTATGCCCTTAAAGATGATGTCTCCACAAGTTAGCTCCTAACACCCTCAATCAGACTGACTATAAACCATGTGAAATCACGGACAAGGGCATATTCCACTTCATATTCCTGGTGAGTTGCACCAGCTTTGGCACACAGAAGGTCATAAATACATCTGAAAAACTGAAGCAATATCCTCTTCATCAATCTGAAGTGGAAAATTGTTTACATTTTTGGAAAATTTTTATGATGATACATGCTTTGTGTATATCTTATATAACGCCTCACTATCACAATATGTGTCGTATATCATATACATAACCTTGCATAGAGATGAGTGTTTATTGTGTGTATAGATTGTTATTCAGTCACTAAGTCATGTCTGACTCTGCAACCCCATGGACTGTAGCACACCATGTTTCCCTGTGTTTTACTATCTCCTGGCGTTTGCTCAAACTCATATCCAGTGAGTCAGTGATACCATCCAACCATCTCATCCTGTCTCCCCCTTCTCCTCCTGACCCCAATCTTTCCCAGCATCAGGGTCTTTTCTAATGAGTCGGCTCTTCACATCAGATGGCCAAAATATCAGAGCTTCAGCTCAAGCAACAGTCCTTCCAATGAGTATTCAGGACTGATTTCCTTTAGGATGGACTAGTTGGATCTCCTTGCAGTCCAAGGGACTCTCAAGAGTCTTCTCCAACATCACAGTTCAAAAGCATCAATTCTTTGGCTCTCAGCTTTCTTTATAGTCCAACTCTCACATCTATACATGACTACTGGGAAAACTGTAGCTTTTATTGTATGAAGCTCTGTCTGCAAAATGATGTCTTTGCTTTTTAAGATGCTGTCTAGGCTTGTCATAGCTTTCCTTCGAAGGAGAAAGCATCTTTAAATTTCATGACTGCAGTCACTGTTCACAGTGATTTGGGACCACAAGAAAATAAAATTCATCACTGCTTCCCCTCTTTCCCCATCTATTTGATGGGACCTTAACATTCGCTTTTTGAATGTTAAGTTTTAAGCCAGCTTTTTCAGTCTCTTCTTTAACCCTCATCAAGAGGCTCTTTAGTTCCTCTTTGCTTTCTGCCATTAGAGTGCTAATATCTGCTTATCGAGGTTGCTGGTATTTCTCCTTGATTCCAGCTTGTGGTTCATCCAGCCCAGCATTTTGCATGATGTACTCTGCATATAAGTTAAATAAGCAGTGTGATAGTATATAGCCTTGACATACTCCTTCCCAATTCTGAACCAGTCCATTGTTCCATGTCCAGGTATATATGGATAAGCCCAGCAAGCAGTCATCTTTCCCTGAGTCTCCTTGCTGCTAGGGTAGAAGTGCATTTTAAAACAAAAATTGAATCTTTTTAGGATGGGAAGATGTCCACAAGATAGGACACTTGTGAGGTGACCAGGAGTGCACAGTGCATGTGTGTGTGTGTGATTTTTCACAAACAGGAGTCTGTGGGTCCAAGAGAGTCAGTGCAGAGGTGACCCAGCTGGGAGACGTGTGATTCCTTCGAAGGAGAAAGCATCTTTAAATTTCATGACTGCAGTCACTGTTCACAGTGATTTGGGACCACAAGAAAATAAAATTCATCACTGCTTCCCCTCTTTCCCCATCTATTTGATGGGACCTTAACATTCGCTTTTTGAATGTTAAGTTTTAAGCCAGCTTTTTCAGTCTCTTCTTTAACCCTCATCAAGAGGCTCTTTAGTTCCTCTTTGCTTTCTGCCATTAGAGTGCTAATATCTGCTTATCGAGGTTGCTGGTATTTCTCCTTGATTCCAGCTTGTGGTTCATCCAGCCCAGCATTTTGCATGATGTACTCTGCATATAAGTTAAATAAGCAGTGTGATAGTATATAGCCTTGACATACTCCTTCCCAATTCTGAACCAGTCCATTGTTCCATGTCCAGGTATATATGGATAAGCCCAGCAAGCAGTAATCTTTCCCTGAGTCTCATTGCTGCTAGGGTAGAAGTGCATTTTAAAACAAAAATTGAATCTTTTTAGGATGGGAAATTTCCACAAGATAGGACACTTGCGAGGTGACCAGGAGTGCCCAGTGCACGGTGTGCGCGTGTGTGTGTGTGATTTTTCACAAACAGGAGTCTGTGGGTCCAAGAGAGTCAGTGCAGAGGTGACCCAGCTGGGAGACGTGTGAATGCACCTGGGGGTTACTCCGAAGTCTGCATTTGTGATGACTAGAGGACCGTAGGGTCTGCCCATGAGGGAAGAAGCCTGGGTCAGCCTCGTGAGGCTCCAGCAGCCTGGGGCCTCCTGCAGAGCCGTGGGTGGAGGGAGGGAGCTTCCTGTGACGGCACTCGTGACCTGAAGGAGACAAGTGCACATGCGACCAGCTGGGAAGAGCAGCCACAGACTGAACCCGAAGGCCACGGGTCCCTGTGTGAAGGGTAAGCAGGTTTGCAGCAGCCAGACCATGGCCCAGCTGTGCCTTGCTCGATGTGGCCCAGATTCCAATGATTGCAAGAGTCAGGGCTGTGCCCTGGCCCCCCATGATTAGGGACAGCTCACCTCCTACCCTCTTGTACCCTCGAGAGGTGTGTGCATCTCCCCAGCTGGTTACATAAGGAAACGTTATTATGTCAAGTGAGGGAAAATGTTTCCTAAAAAAAGAGTAGACTCATTTAAAACCATTGAAATGGGCAGGGCTAAGACTCATCTGACCCTGAGATTAACGGGAAAAACATTTTTTGTAGTCTCTTAATATATATTGCTAAAAATAACATCAAAGAGGAAATGGTGAGAGATCCAGAAATTCAATGTCATGTTTTTTTTCTTTTTTACTTCACAGTCTTAGAGTATTGCCTATGTGCATTTATTATAGGAATCTTTAAATAATGTGTTTTTTAATAATCAGCAAATCATATGGACATGCACCCATTCCTACAGCCAACTGCTAGCTGTTCTGAAAGTCTGGGTGCTCCAGGAGGCAAAGAACATTGTTTCCTGTTGGCCCACCTGACGCCTGTCTTTTCAGGTGGTGTTAAAGAACCTGCCGGAATGTTGGATGGAGCTGGGGGTTATACTGAAGGTTTCATTCCCCAAGTGGCTGACTCAGGCCCAGACTAGTTTTCTGCAGCTGGGACGTTTGGTACAGATGCGACCTCCTGTCCCCTGTGCATCAGATCCCATACACTGTGCAGGTTTCCAACAGGAGGAATCACCCTTAGCCCGGGAAAAGAGAGCTCACCCCTAGGCTGCAGCTGCCCTCCCTGCTGGCCTCCTTCCTCGGTCACTGGGGTGGACTAGAGGACCACAGGGCCTTCTGCTGATTTGCTGTCAGAACCCTGTCTCGTAACTATCTTTCTCAATAGACAGCAAGAGCTGTCTGCCTGGGCCATTTTCCAGGCTTCAGTCTAAGTGATTCCCTGACATTTAGTCCTTAAGCTTTGGAGGACAGGCTCTTCTCTGCCTGACCTTTGGCTTAATGCCTGATGCCTGATTTGCTGAAGCCCTGCGCACATCTATGACCTGCTCTTGCCTCCCTCCTGTCTGGGCTGGGCTCATCTGCCTCATCTCTAACAGGGTCCATAGTCCACCTTCTCCTGCTCCCTTGACACAGATGAACATTCTCACTGGCTTCAGTGAGGTGCCTGTCACTGCCCTGGGCCCCTTGAATGTCACAGACGGAACAAGGAGAAGATGCCAGAGCTGACTTACTTGGTGTTCATACGTGGCAGATCATGGTGCTGATGAGACATCACTGTGTGTGAGAAGACAGGAATGGCCTTCTGTTAATGATCTTAACTTTTTACCATCTTCAAATTGTGCTGCTATTTCAGGAGCTCACACTATGAGCAAAAACAAAAGTATAGAAAAAATTTAAAAGGGGTTTATTTAGAGACTCCCAGGTGTGCAGAGCAGACCAAGGATGAGGGAAATTAACATGGTGCCAGCTGCACCCTGAACAGGCTCACAGTACATTCCAGGAACCAGACATCCACTTGGTCCCCAAAAGCATAAGATGGACACTTACAGTTTCCATAGAAGGTTATGGGCACGTATGAAAGGACTCTGAATGCAGAACTGGTTAACTGTCTGAAATAATAAGAGAAAGATTTGTGGGTAAAGTATCTTTTGCAAAAGTTTTGAAAACTGAGAAGAACTGAGACAAGCAAATATCATAGGGTGGATAAAATTAGCAAGAGGGAAGGGTGTAGCCGTGGGAGTCACTTAATGATAGAATCTTTGGAAGAGAGACAGAGAGAGAAAGAGATTGTTGTCCAGGAGAGAAGACCTTTGTCTTAGGACTATGAATGCCATGAGAGTGGAAAGAAAAAAAAAAAAGCCTACCAGAAAGCATCAATTTGATGAGAGGAAGTACTGTTTGATGGAGAAGGCTTCCCCTTTTCAATAGGTGGTGAGTGTTCTTGTTTTGTTGTGGTAGTTGCTTTTCCAAGACGGTATATGCATATGTGAGAAGCCTTGGGAATAACTATCTAGAAATATTTGTATCTAAATATGGGAGCATTACATGTGTATATATACACACATTTGTAGCTGGTCTATGTATATTTGTATGCATACACACACTTTGATGCTTTCAAACCATCATGCTGAAGAGGACTCTTGAGATTCCCTTGGACTGCAAGGAGATCAAACCAGTCAATTCTAAAGGAAATCAGTCCTGAATATTCATTGGAAGGACTGATGCTGAAGCTGAAGCCCCAGTCCTTTGGCCACCTGATGAGAAGAGCTGACTAACTGGGAAAAAAAAAATGATGCTGGGAAAGATTGAGAGCAGGAGGACAAGAGGGCAACAGAGGATGAGATTGTCCTCTGGATGGCATCATCCAGATTGAAGGGCATCACTGACTCAGTGGACATGAGTTTGAGTAAACTCCAGCAGATAGTGAAGGACAGGGAAGCCTGGCATGCTACAGTCCATGGGCTTGCAAAGAGTCAGACATGACTTTGTGACTGAACAACAAAAATAAAAATGCACTTATAATACATAGCTCTTTTTTTTTCATTGTTATTACTATTCTTCCCATATAAGGACTAGATTTTACTTCCATTGTTACTTTCTTCAGTGTCCCAAATAAGGCTTAGGGTGGCAGCATTAGAAACTCAATATAAATACATATACAAATTTGTGTGTGTGTGTTCATAAGACAGCAGATTTAACTAGTAATATGGTGAATAATACCCAATTAGAAACATGGAATTTCAGGAACACTTCATTTGCTCGGATTACTCTAGTTAACTTTGACAGAACAGAGATAAAGGAAACATCACTCTCTGAATCATGTCAATTAAGCGTTCACAAGAGCACAGAAATAACACAGCTTCCAGATGACTTTTTCCCCAACCTGACAAGCAGTCCCTCTCTTGGAAGTAACAGGTGTCTGAAATTCCTAGTCTCCTTAGGGAGGCTTGGTAATTTTCAGTCTGTGTGGATAGTATTCATGCTTTCTGTCTTCTTAGTCATTGCCATTAAAGAGGTTTAATCACCAAGGAACACCCCGCAACTCGTGTGATGATCTTCTAAAGTATAAGAAAACTGGCTTAACGTCAGAAGAGTGCTCACGCAGAGCGCTCTGGGAAAAAAGACTTTCGCATTTCCAAATGCATTTCAAAAAGTTATCTTGGCAAGTTGACTCTATAGCTTCCAAGTTACATAAGTAAACAAATGAGTCACAGATGCAGGGTGCGATGTTTGAGAACAGTGTGCTCACCTTTTTACCACGCGGACAGGGAAAGAGGAGCTGATGGAGGTTAAGTGGAAAAAGAGACGTGATGGATATATTATAAATAGAACCCCAGAATTTATGGTAAAGCTATTTGGAGAAAATGGAACAGCCTGGACAGTTCTATTTTGGCTCAAAGACAGTCATCGTAACTTTAAGGATCCCAGGAGCCCTTTGTTCATTTATTTTTACTGTTGGCAGAAGCGAAACCTTGAAAGAAATGAATTTAACAATGGATTAAATTGCTTAATTTGGCCTTCTTGAATAGAATTTTTAGAACTACCGATTCCTTTAGCTGTATCTGTAGGGACTGCTCAGTGTCCTCACTGTTGGGCTTCATGAGGTTTCTGACCTGGTTTGAGGTGCTGCAGAAATGGAACACATTTACCAGTTCCTGCAGAAACACCATTCCCTGGCTGATTGCATTGGGGTGTTCTTTTCCCCCTCACCGTCATCCTTTTTAAGTCCAGACATCTTTGATCCACTTGATTTTACCAGGTCCTTTGTTTCTATAGGTTCAAAATAAAGCTGTTAGTATATTGTAAGCTAATAGATAAAGACCTTTTAATGCAATCATTTCCTCTTTTCCCTGTAAAGTGAGTCTGTTGTATCTTGTACTAACCACATCAAGTCCACTATCAACCCATAATTTACGTCTCACTTCCCAAACTACTGATTTGTTAGAAAACCAATTCCAGCAGATTTAACAGAAATATAGCTAAGAATTGTACGGGATTTGCAGGAGATCTCACTGCAACAAAAACAGATGTACAGTTGCTGATAATTACTGGCACGGTTTAAGCAGCACTGGTTCTCAAAGGTTATTAACTGGGGCATAGAGGGACGACACGTCCTCCCCTATATCCTTTCTTTCAGGACTGCTTCAGACTGAAAAGTAGGGCACACACATTAAAAGGTTGTAGTTCTTTCCCATTACCACCATAACAAATTAACACAGACTTGATGCCTAAAACCAAGACAAATGTATTACCTTATGGTTCTGCAGGTTACAGGTCTTACACAGCTTTTGCTGGAATGAAATCAAAGTGTCAAGGGCTGTGTCCCTCCTGGAGGCTCTCGGGGAGGATGCACTTGCTTGCCTTTTCCATCGGCTAGGGGGTCACCCCCCTGCCTTGGTCCAGGACCCTTTCCTCATCAGTGACCACCCATGGAGTTCTCACATGCCTGGCTCTGACCCAGTTTCTCAGACACATCTCTCTCTAACTCACTCATTCTGTCTCCATCTTCCACAGTTACAGATCTTTCTGATTACATTGGGCCACCGCATCGCCCAGGGTAACCTGTGACACCATCACATCGTCATGGTGCCCCTTTCCCATGTAAGCTAACAGTCCCCGGTTGTGGAGAGTAACATGCAGGCACTTAGGAGCTGTGGCCACAAAGGTATTCAGTTTCAACTCTTTACTTCTAAAAATCCTCTGGTTACCCAGGACCTTAGTAAATTGATGGCATCATCTGCTGGCTTGCGTATTAATCAACTTTCCTTAAATTAGCTTGTAATGAAGGAATGACTGACTTTGTAATACGATCTTTGTGTTAAATGGCAGCTCCAAGCTGAGCCCCTACCCTTGGGAAGGAAAGGGAACTACCAGCAATTATAAGAATAGGTCTTGCTTGGAATCACCACCTGCCCCTACAGTCCCCTCCCCATAAAGAGGATGTATTTATCGAATTCACACAGCTGAGTCAAGAAATTCATGCATGTTAATTCACCCTGGAGTATGATTCACTTGCATGGTTTAGCTCCAACCACAGAGAACAAATGATATAATTGTTACTAAATCCTCACCTTTGATTCTGCATAAAAGAAGTCTGCACAGGATTTATGCATTTGTGAATGCATACACTGGTTTGATATATATCATGTAACTATCTTCCTGCTTCGAATTTTACAAACTGACTCATACATAATAAAGCAGGAATCAATAAACTATGGCCCATGGGTCAAATCTGGCCCATAAGCTGAGAATGATTGTTACATTGTTAAGTGGCTTTTTTAAAAAAAAAGAATATTTTCTTTGCAGAAAAATCACATGAAACTTAAATGTCATGTCTGTAAGTAAGGTGGTTGAGACATGGGGGTAGCTTTGGTCCTTCAAGGGCAGAGGTGAACAGTTGGAACAGACGCATTATGACTCATAAACCCTAACGTATTTCTGCCTGACCCTTCCTTGTGGCAGTTTGTCCATTAACTCAAAACTGACATTTCTATGGGTAAATATTTGCAAGATATGGGGGTGACAAGGGGATTTGTTTATGGCATTGTTAATGTTGACATGCAACTAATGGGTAATTCAACCTAGCTTTTGAGATCAGAATTCCACTCAAAGAGAATCTAATTAAGAATAAGCAATATTTTTTAAGCAACAGCACAACAAATGTGGATTTTCATTATAAAAATTTCAGTGAGTAGATGTAGGTGAGTGGGATGGATGTGGCTTTCTGAATCCAGAATTCACTACTCTCCTAGGCATTGTCACTAATAGGCAAAGAGGTAGGTGACCTGTTTCAAATAAAATTTGTAATGTAGTCTGACCAGGAAAAAAAAAAAAAAAAGTGAGGGAGGGAGCCTTCAAACAAAATATTCCAATGATTAAATGTCCCCTGGAATGGGTCATATCCAGCATCACTAGTCAGTACCACACAAATCCTAGCAAAGAAGCAGATCTGAGTAGTGAATTACCTCTTACAGGAGATTATTTCAAATAGCGACATAAACACTGTTGCAATTGGTTCCAGTCAAGGTTTGGCTTTTCACTTTGAATGGATGCTGTGCATTTGTAAGCCTGAGAGTTGAAATAGAGTACCCTGACATCAAAAAGCTCGCCTGTATATTTCACAGGACGCAGCTTTTCTTCAAGGTAGCAGAGCTAGCAGGGATATGCTCTACATAGCCAGCCTGAAATTCGGGGAATAGAATACGGTTTCCAGCTCAACCAGGCAGCGGTGGGCGCTCCATCCCCAAAAGGGCCCTGCCAACTTCAGCTGCGAAGCAGTTTGTTCACCCCTGACATATCATCTGCATGAATAAGCATCACTTTGAAAATAGATTTGCAGCTGAGATGCAAAGTAACTCTATGGTACATAACTGCACGCAAGTAGCATCAAAATGCTCTGGGAACATTTACACGGCATCTGTATTGTCTCTTTAAAAACCTTAATATAGGTCTTTTCAAGCCCAGTTCACAGACTGGAAAACTGAGGTTCAGAAAGGATAACCCAAGGATATAATGTCTCAGTCAGTACAAGTGGAGGCAACACACATCCATCCATCCATCTGAAGCATCCAGTCCAGTGGTGGTCAGGCCACTGGCCAGAGTGGAACATGTTACATCATTTCTACCCATCAAGAGCTCCTCTGCCTCAAACATCCTTTACTCCATAATGACACAAAGTTGTCAACAGTTGGAAGTAAATTACTTGTTTTTTCTGACAGCTAGAGTCCACCTTGGAAGTGGACTGGCTATTTTAAACAGCTTAACCAGAGATTAAGTGTGTCTCACTTTTGAAACATTTAATTTTAGTATACTAATTGATACACACACATGAGGAATTTTGAATCTTTTTTGACAGTTCTTGTCACTAATCTCATAAATACCCTTCTTCCCCACTTCAGAAGGAAGGGCCCAGGTTGTGAATCTGCAGATGGACCCTGGTGATACTGGATGTTATGAGTTGTTTGAGTCACTTCAGGTGAAACAGAATTGCCAAGTGATCAAATACTGAAGGGTAGAATTGTATCATTTACGTATTTCTGTTCCTTTGGTAATTCATTACGATCCCGGTCCTGATAAGAAGAAATAAGAACTCAAAAGAATATCAGCTCACTTAGCCATCCTTAATGAAGAAGAATCAAAATGTCCAATACTTGTGAAAGCGTTCATTCCATCCAGGATGAATGTGGCGTTTGTCTGCAGGCACAGGTGAAATCACCTGCAGCGCTTCAGGGTGGAGCGCAGCTAACAAATGTGTCTGTTTCAGGCAACTCAGCATGCAGACGGCGGGCACTCACTTGTGAAGGCGGGTTTGAGATGGGGCATTTGTGAGGCTGGTTTACAAGGGAGCTGTTTTCATTCTCTCTTATAGGCTGACCGGCATGAACCTCCCTTCTCCCGTCATCAGCAGCAAGAACTGGTTGCGCCTCCATTTCACATCCGACAGCAACCACAGACGGAAAGGATTTAACGCTCAGTTTCAAGGTAAGAAGGCTTCATCTTATATGACAAAAAATAGCAGAAGATACTCTGGTCCTCTGGCAACCCTGAAATTTTAGGACTCTCTTGCTGAAGATGAAACAAGAGTTATAAACTTGAATGAAAATGGCTTCTATCTCTCATATGAACCGTTTATTTTGGAACAATTAGCAACTTCTTAGTAAAGTTTTACTGTGGTGACAGGATGCTATATATTTTATGGTTTTGCTGGAATTATTGCTAAGTTTTAACCAGTAAGTCAATGAACATGTAATAGCACTCATTTCAATCACTATGCACCCACCCAGTAAATAACAGTTTCTGATTATTTTCTTTATTTGCTTACTAAGAGGGATGTAGCATATGGGTTGTATGAAAGTGCATAAATGCATCATCTTATCACTTTTAGTCCTAAGATGTATTCACACTCCACAAATGCAACTACCTGTGATTAGTGATCTACACACAGCTGTCCTGTGTTGTGCTTAATTGTTTAGTTGTGTCTGACTCTTTGCGACCCCTGTACCATAGCCTGCCAGGCTCCTCTGTCCATGGGGATTCTCCAGGCAAGAACATTGGAGTGGGTTGCCGTGCCCTCCTCTGGGGATCTTCCCCACCCAGGGACTGAACCCAAGTCTCCTGCATTACAGGCAGATTCTTTACTGTCTGAGCCACCATGGAAGCTCAGGAATACTGGAGTGGTTAGCCTATCCCTTCTCCAGGGGATCTTCCCAACCCAAGAATTGAACCAGGGTCTCCTGCATTGCAGGTGGATTCTTTACCAGCTGAGCTATCAAGAAAGCCCAGGGGACTGCAAAACAAAAACACCAGATGGTTTGTAGTTGGGTGAAACAGAGAGCTTGTCATCAATAGTATATTGGCTTGATTTTGAATCTTTTTGTATCTAATTCTAGATACCAAAAAAAAAAAAAAAAAAAAACCTCACCTAGATAGCATGTTATCATTTCCTACATGTTTCCAATAGTCAATAATTGTTATCAATACTATGAAAAAGGCAATAGAAACTATTACACATGCATCTGAAAATAAAGCAAACTAGGATCACTCTGTCAGAAAGCTAGATGCTTTCTCAAGCAAACTTCTCCAGCTTTCCCCAAACCGTGGCCAATTCAATGAAGGCAGAATTCCCTGAACACTTGGCACATGCAAGCTGGAACCCTAAAATGAGGAAATGAGAAAACCCCCATGCTCCAGAAACTCACAAATCACAAAGACAGTGTGCAAACAACTCTGTCTATGAAGGATAGAACATTAAGTCATAGACGCCACTGAGCGAGGTTTTAGTAATGTTCCAGCTGGTGAGTCTGAATGCCACCTATCTGAAACACATTTATTTTCTTTTTATAAGTTTTATTGGAGTATAGTTGATTCACAATGTTGTGTTCATTTTGAAATACCTTTTGAAATCCATAACGCCCTTACTGTGTCCTTTTGGGCAAGAAGTTAAAAAAAAAAAAAAAAAACTAAGAGTGATTTTCAGAGTTTTAAATACAGATGATGCTGAGGAGGGTGCCTGTGGTAGGTTTTACTTGCCACTGGTCCACAGGCACATGGACCCTCACAGCACGCGCCTGACTTGGAGGCCAGGGACAATTCTGTTTCGCCTAAATGCGTTTTATCTATAAGGAGAATTGTCTGTCTCTCAGTTTCTTCTGATGCTGCCAGAAAGTTCTCAGACTGCAAATATACTGCCTTGAACTTGAGGAGAGTCACACCAATTTGTTTTCACTAATCCCAGGACCCAGGCAAGGCCGCTGTTTCCCTTCTCAGACCTGCCTCTGTGTGCCTTGATCTTCCAAGGCCATGTATTCTAACCGCAGTTATAGGAGAGCAGGCCTGTAAAGCACAGACCAATGGGAGCTGGGGTCTCATGGGGATATAATGGGGGGACCTGAGGAATACCCCACTCAGTCTTGGAGGAAATTCTGAGTTTTCTCCATATGATTTCCCATCAACAGATACATCTGTCTCTGATTTAAGACCCTCATAGAGCACTATTTAGAATCACAATTGACTGATCAGTTGGTGCATTATAGAGTTATTGATAAACTGGTGGCCGATCTTCTTCAAAAGTCCTGCTTAGTTGATGCATATGGAAATACAGAAACATTTCCAGGTGTCATCCTCTCAACCTGATCATTGAATCTGGCACCTGGACCAGTGACTGAAAGATGAAAAATAGAATATCAAGTTTGAAGATGCTCCAAATTGGTAGATACAGGAAGCAATTGCAATGTTGCAACACCACATATCAGCCACTGGTTTTGTATGTATATCATGTATAACATGTTCATATATATTTGTATATATATAAAAACGATGATTAGAAAAATTAATATATAACTGGCCCTCTGCCCATGAGATTCTCCTATTAGTATATAATAGGCTCCTCTGCCCATGAGATTCTCCAAGCAAGGATACTGGAGTGGGTTGCCATGCCCTCCTCCAGGGGATCTTCCTGACCCAGGTATCAAACACGCATCTGTTATGTCTCCTGCATTGGCAGGCAGATTCTTTACCACCGGTGCCACCTGCGAAGCCCATATTAAAATATATTTGTATATATATAAAAGTGATGATTAGAAAAATTTGTGCATAAAACCAAAGAGTTGAAAAGACATGAGAATACAAGGAGGGGTAAACGTGGCTCAGCAGTGATGTGTAAGAAACCCTCTTCAGGCTAATGCTGAAGCTCGTGTCCAGGAATAAAGGGTGGCAGGGGCTGCCCTTTCTTCACTGGCTGCGGGCCTTGTATCACAGAAGGGGTCATGACATCACTACTAAGGCCGGATCTCAGCTGACCGTTCATGGACAGTCAGCTTCAGCACTGGATGTCATCCTTTTGAAAGCAAAGGTTACAAAACAGAGAGGACCAGGATGATAGTAAGAAATGTTCCAAAACAGGAACTGAGGACGCTGAGAAGGAGCCTGGTGAGTGCCAGGCAGGGAGGCATCACGTGTGGTTTTCTGGCTCCTGGGGGCAGAACTGTCACCCGTGAACACAAGCCACAGGTGGACCTTCCTGCCAACCCCAGAACTAGCCCGTGGGCAGCAGAAGGCAGGACACAGAGCCCCAGCCTGAGCGGGCCTCTGGGAGCCCCTGGCCGCCCCGCTGACATCCCTACTGGACACAGGGCTGCCTGGACGCTGCAGGGAGGCCTCAGTATTTTCACTCTGAGGACAGATACTTCCTGTCTTAGAGGAAGGTATACTGCTCTTATAAATTTTCTTTTTTCTTTTCTACCTAGACTGAACATCAGGAAGCCCCAATTTATATTGTACTATATTTCAACTAAACAAATTCAAGGAGAAAAAAAAAAAAAACGCTGTTGTTATTACCTCCACATTTGCTAAGAAGAAAACAAAGTAGAAGAGCAATCTAGAAACCAGCAAGAACAACAATAATAGTGAAAACAGTGTCTAGTGAAAGCTGGTTTAAAATCTATGTAAATATTCTCTCAAAGAATCTGAATCTTGGGGTATTTGGTGGAGAAGGGGAACATTAGAAAACACATTTCTGTGCTCACTGCTTTCAACATTATTGTAGTCACATTTATCATTTGCAGTCGCTCTTAAGACTATAAAATTTCCATCAGTGTTACGCAGAGTGAATGAAACAGCAGATTGTGTGAGATTCCTGTGAAAACTCTTTGTGTTCCTAAGCTGCCAACGTGGCCCCCTGCTGGCATCTCTGCCATCGAATCTGCCCCTCTGACGGGAGAATGAAGCCGGCAGAGATTTTTACAACTTCTAAAAACAAAGAATCCATTCCTTTTAACTTGGGGCTTTTCTTGGTCAGATAAACAGCCATCCACCAGCATAGCATGGTCTTTCCTGTGTTCATTGATATTTCTACCTTTCATCCCTGCGTCCTCCTTTCTCTGAACCTTGCACTTTATTCTTTGGCTTTTCTCTCTTCGATCATGCCATCAGGTTATGCCAGAAGTAGAAGTAAGGTTGATTGACAGGTAAAACCACTCTGTAGTTGCTAAATATATTCACCTTTAAAATAGCATTATGAGCAAAAGAATGTAGCAAATGCAATAGGAGCTACTTGATAGATTTGCAATACCATGTGTCTCTTATGGGCCCTCACAGAATGACAGATTTATGTAGGACATGCTATTCTTTAAATCAACTGAAAATTGAGCCCATTCTTTATATGTGGCCCCCATCATTAATTACAATTAAATAAGTGCCTTCTTAGCACAATCCATCATGTAGACATTTCTGATGTCTAAAAGATGAATTTTTTTAAAAGATATATTAACCTTGAACCATAAGTGCCTCTCCAGTATGAAGTAGCTATATATGTGTCAAGCTCCAGTTTTCCATACATTTATCTATTTGTAAAAATACAGTTTTCACAAAATGAAATTCCCATTGATTTCTGTAATTGATCAATCATGTGGAAAGTATTTTAATAAAGTTCCAGTTTATAAAGAGAATACTCTATCTTTTAAATCAAGGGAAAACCTGACTGGATTTAAATTTTGCGTTGACACAAATAATTAGCATTCTTTTTATTTTATTTCATTCTATACAACTCTTGGTTTTTCCTTTCTATTAAAAATGAAGAGCTGTGTATAAAATGAAGACTTTTCTGTTGTTAAACACATGTTTTGGGGCTTCCCTGGTTGCTTGGTGGTAAAGAATCTGCTGCTGATGCAGAAGATGTGGGTTTGATCCCTCATTGGGGAAGATCCTGCATTCTTTGGAGCAACGGAGTCCGTGCGCCACAAATACTGAGCCTGCGTTCCAGAGCCCGAGAGCCGCAATTACCGAGCCCTTGTGCCCTAGGGTGCGTGTTCCACCGCAAGAGAAGCCACCGCAATGAGAAACCCACACCCCGCAAGTGGAGAGCAGCCCTCACCCACCCACAACTAGAGAAAAGCCTGTGCAGCAACAACAATGACACAGCCAAAAATAAATAAAACATGTTTTGGAAAATTGGAAGCGTCACCTTTTGAGATTAATTCAAATTCAGGTAGAAATCGCGCATTCTCCCTTCATTGTGCAGGGCTCCCCTCTGCTGTAACCTGGAATACAGTCCCAGAGGCTCTGCCTCCGAGGTCAAGAGCCTGGACCCTGAGGCCCTTTGTATCTGTGTCTCTGTCTAGGACAGTAAACAGTAAGGACCATAAACTAGAACCTGGAAGGGGCTCAGTTGTCATATGTGTTGAAGAAATGAAAGAAACCAAGAGGTCTTCCTCTTCCTGGGGTTTCTGGACCACTGGTCTGCAGAAGCAGTGAGGAACCCCTAGGTGGCGCTCTGGCTCATTTCTGTGGCCTTGGGCACCGTGCACCCTTCCACTGAGAGGCCCTTTCAAGTTTCCTGGTTTACTTTCAATCAAAATAAACTAGTGAAATCTCATCTTATAACCTCTAAGTAATTCTTGCTGTTTAGTAGCTAACTCGTGTCGGATTCTTTGCAATCCCATGGACTGTAGTCCCCCAGGCTCCTCTGTCCATGGGATTCTCCAGGCAAGAATACTGGAGTGGGTTGTCATTTCCTTCTCCAGGGGATCTTCCCAATCCAGGGATCAAATCTGGGTCTCCTGCACTGGTAGGCAGATTGTGCTCCAATGAGTCACCAGGGAAACCATGCAATTATTAAAACCTCAAAAAGGAAAAAAGAATTTTTAATAAATATAAATTCACTAAAATCAGAAATACATACCACTTTCCTTAAATATATATGTTAACTTCTCTCAGAACCAGAGATTCCCGCAACTCTAGAACTTTCAATAATTCACAGAAGATGCCCATCTCTGTTTCCAGCTGCTGACTCTTGTCCTCTTCTTTTTCATTAAGTACTTTTTATTAGCCAATATCCTTTCTGCCTTGTGTATCTCACTATCTTAGTCTACAAAATGAAAATAATAATATCTGCCTCCCCAGATCATCATGGGCAGCAAATAAAATGAAAAGAAAGTGTGGTGAGCGCTTTGTAAACAGCACTGAGATATCAGAGCATGCATCAGTAACTTTCCTCAAGCTTAGCGTCTTCCTCACCAAATTAACTAAAACAAGCAGTTTGTTCTTCAGCATTTTAAGGGATATTTTAAAACTTATAGAACAGACCGACTGTTGCCTTACATTGTTGGCAGTAATTTGGACAGGCACAGACCCTCTGGACAGCTGTTTCAAGGTAAAATTGGACCCCTGTATTCTCTAGACCTGGTAATTCCACTCTGGGTACATGCCCACCAGAAATGAGCACAGGTGTGCAAAAGGACAGGGAACATGCACTGAAGATTCACCCATGATTGTCACACATTGCATTAAACCTAAATGTCCAACCACAGTAGAGCATATGAAGAAAGGGGGCGTTCATCCAGCGGAACACTAAATAAAAATGAAAAAGGACAAACTCCTTCTACAAGCAACAACATGAGCCATCTCACAGACATTCTGTGGAGTGAATGGACCCAGACACAGACACATGCACCCTGCATGGTCCATTTACCTGACATCTGGGGATCTGCAAAATCATGGTTTACAGTGGTTGTTGTTGGTGTTCAGTCACTCTGTCATGTCATGTCATGGACTGCAGCATGCCAGGCTTCCCTGTCCTGTGCTGTCTCCTGGATTTGCTCAAAATCATGTGTCAGTGATGCCATCCAATCCAACCATGTCATCCTCTGTTGCCCCCTTCTCCTCCTGCCTTCAGTCTTTCCCAGGATCAGGGTCTTTTCTAAGGAGTCAGCTCTTCACATCAGGTGGCCACAGTATGGGAGCTGCAGCCTCAGCATCAGTCCTTCCAGTGAATGTCCAGGGCTGATTTCCTTTGGGATGGACTGGTTGGACCTCCTTGCAGTCCAAGGACTTATTGCTAAAGAAGAGCACCATGCTTTTTGCTTGTTTACATTTCAGTTTTAAAAGTGTCAGAACAATCCCCTTCCTCCAAACTGTGAATTTCTATAGAATGTTCTTACAAATAGGTGCAGACGAAAATACCTAGAGGTCCCCCCACTCAATGTCATGATGCTGTCAAAGGTCAACATTAGGAAGGGGCTCCCACCACCCAGCAGAGAAGGGGACAGTAAGCAGTGGCCACATTACACAGCCTGTAAATACGAGGCAGCATCAGGCCATCAGCAGAACCCTCTGTGTTCTCTGTTCATTGTCATCCTCTCAACTCTATTTCCTCCATAGTCTTGCTGCCCTGCTTCCTTTGTTGCCAATCAGAACACCTTTCCTTGGGGAGCAGCGATTTATTTTTGTGAAAGGGAAATCCCAAAGCAAAGAGTGTCACTATAAGACAACTATGAGCAAGTGACAGCTTCATCCCTTTTCACCTCTGCTGATGTCGGAGGGAGCAGAAGGGCTGCTGGAGACAGTTTCCCAGGGGAAGGACCACCTGGGTGTGTCCAGGGCATCCAGAAAGGATGCCCTGGACGCCCATCCTTGTATTTACAGAAAGGAGGAGGGGAGGGATCTGGGTAAAGGAGCATAGAATGCAGAGGGGCGTTCGGGCTTCTACAAACACAGCCCATCAGTCCTGGGGTCCGAGGGGAGACAGAAAGAGAGAGAGGCGAGGGATGCAGGGGAAAGGGAGGATTTATGCTACCCTTAAAAACTGTAGCTGGGGGTAAACGGAGGATCTCGGGAGCGTTTGAGGAGTAGGATGGGAGAGCAGTGCACGCAACTCTATTGCCAAGCTTGCAGGGTGGTCCCCTTTGATAGCTCTTGGGGGCTGGAGGGCGGACAGCCTGGGGCATCTCAGGAAGAAGGGTTGCTGGGGGGACACTCTGAGACACTGTGCACAGGAACAGGCACCAACCCTGAGTCATCATATTTAACAAAGAGGAAAACATGTGGCTGAGATAAAGACATAAGATGCCCTTCATCCCAAGGCTCAGCCATGGGCTTCCTGGGTGGCTCAGCTGGTAAAGAACCTGCATGCCGGTGCAGGTGATGCAGGGAACATGAGTACAGTCCCTGGGTCAGGAAGGTCCCCTGGAGGAGGATGGCAGCCCACTCCAATGTTCGTGCCTAGAGAATCCCATGGGTGCAGGAGCCTGGTGGGCTACAGTCCATGGGTCGCAAAGAGTCAGACCTGAGCACGCACGTCACCCAAGGCTCAGCCACCACCACGTTTTATTTATTTTTTTTTTTAATTTTTTTTTATTTTATTATTTTTTTAATTTTTTTAATTTTTTAATTTTTACTTTATTTTACTTTACAATACCGTATTGGTTTTGCCATACATTGACATGAATCCACCATGGGTGTATATGCATTTGACTGCACCACCACGTTTTAAAGCATCAGCATATTTGACAAAGACTGCATCCATCAGAGGGGAATGTGCGTGTGCGTGTGCACGTGCAATGGTGATCATGGTAGATGCAAGCAGTGGCAGCCTGTGCTCTTTAGAGCCCAGTGAACTAGAGCTGGACAAGAGACACGGAATGGATTTCAGGCTCAGTAAGCAGTGGCCTGGCTGTGACCCGCTTCCTCCAGGGAACGCACGTGGGAGGGAGCTTGTGTTAATTAGCACATCATCAGATACTTGTGGAGAGCCCACTGTGTGCCCACGATGCCTCCATCTGTGCTGGGAAAGCCCCATTTCTCACGGAGCTGGCCCCCTGGGGAGGGAGACAGAAATCCATCAAACACGTTGAGTGCATGCTGGTGGGGGAAACATTAGGGTCTCGGTCAAGAAATGCCCTTTGGAGGGAACGGTGTCTGAGCCAAGATCCCAGTGACTTGTGACGGTTAGGAAAAGAGCTCCCTGGGCAGTGAAAAAGGCGAGTGTTAGTACTCTGCAGGAGGAGCGACTGAGGAAGAACACAGGACGCTGTGGGGCGATAACTGCACAGAGAGGTCAGGGGACAGTCCCGTTGGGCCCTCTGGGGTCTGCAGGGGCCAGTCAGCCTTATTTGATTTATAAGGCAAGGTTCTGGAATGTAGGAAAGTGAGGAGGTAGGTGTGAGATCTGAGCCCATCATTTGAGCTCGTCTGTAGAGAAAGCCCCTCTGTGAACCATTATCCTGTCCTCTCCAAGGGCGATGGGGAGTCTTCTACACCAATAGATGGCCCTGACTTCTCTCTCATCTGGGTTCCTGGGCCCCAGTCCTGAGATACGGGTCATGTCACGGCACTGGCAATTTGTGCTTTCTCGTCTGCAGGGTGGAGGGCGCGGCTGAGCTCAGGTGATGGGCTGGGGCAGCACACCTGGGGTCACCTGTCTGCAGGGCTCTTGTCCTGGCCCAGGTGGCATATCTCTCACCTGCTTCCGCCAGCCCAAATTCCAGCCCCACTGCACAGCTTCGTGTGGGCCAACTGTCCATGACATATTAGACCCACCCACTTAACCTTTGTAAAAGAGGGGAAGCGGGTGTGATTGTGAGTGTGTGCGAGGACATTCACAGCCCACAAGGTAAAAACCCATCGTGAACAGGACAGGACAAAGACAATGTGCCTTGATTCAGGAGTGTTAATAGCTGCTTCGACTAGACATCGGGCACAGGTTCTTACTAATGTTGAAAAAGAGATCATATTTCTTAAGGAAAGTGCATGGTTTTACGCATTAGAGATATTAAATTAATAGATAGAAGGCTTACCTGGAGATGGCCTAATGGAGTAAATGAACTTTTGAGTCCGTTCCAGACTTTTGATTTAAGTCAGTGCATCTTCATGTATTGATCAATTGAAAACTTGTATTTGAAACGTTCATGCACAGTAAATCATAGCCATTCCACATAAAAGCACTTAAACTAAAGCCTCCTTTTCACTCAGCTCCTAAGTGTGGTTCCCACTGGGCAATTGGGAACCAACAGAGTTATTCAGTAAATCACGGCTGTTTAAAATACATTGATATGTGAGCACAGGTAGATGCTACGTTCTTATGCTTGGTGAGTATAAAAGCTTCGGGTGGTTATTACTGCCCCGGTAAACTGTCTTTCCACAATTTTTATTTACATGCCATTAGGTGGAAATTATTCTGGTTTTTGGTTTATCAGCTCCTAACTGTGCTCTCTTCACGCTTTCGCTCTCTAAACTGGCAGTTTAATCAGTCCAATCTGGAGGCTGTGTTTAGAGGTTTTTTTTTTTTTTTGCTAAATGTGCATGTCCATTTCTCATAAAGGACTCAGTGCTTTGGAAGTTAAGGCATCATGGTGTGCTTGGCCCGTGTCAGGGGGCTGCCAGTGCAGTCATCACCGTGTGGAATTTCTTCATTGCCCCCGCCCTGATGCTGATATGGCAGGGAGGAGCTGGAGTTGCGGCTTACCAGAGGTAGCTGCTGCTCAGAGCTGTAGGGACATGGATGGTCAGTCAGAGCTGTGTGGAAGCCAGGAAGCTTGAAAAGGCACAAGCCATGTCGCTTGTTCTCTTAATCACCAGTCAGATGACTCAAATTGTACAATGACTCTTTTGCTTGATGTAGCACCAATTTTAGGATGAGCCCAGGGAGTTTATCCCAGAGGCTGTCTTGTTTTAGCTAGAGCTTCACGCCCCTCATGAAAGGATGGTACTGTCGCTTCTGAGGATAAACACAAGACTCAACTCTCGTGTTGAGATCCAGCTCAGATCCACATGTGGGTTGAAAATGGGTTTTGAAGCAACATGGAGCAAAAGCTTATTTCTGGGCACCTGTGGAATCTGGTTTCCTCAAATTGCATCAGCATGTTTTGACTTGCATGAAGAACACCTATACTCTCCTAATGGTGTTTCTTTCTGCTTTATTGAGGCATAATTGACTGATAAACTTGTACATATTCAAAGTGTGCAACATGACAATTTGATATACACAAAGGATATAGGATTCTCACTATCGAGTTAATAAACACACGTGTCACTTTACATATTTACCTTTTATTTTTGGTGAGAACATATGAATTCTCTTCTCTTTGGAAATTTCGCCTGTTTTCACCATGGTGCACATTAGGCCCGCAGACCTTGGTCATCTGATTACTGAAAGCTTGTTCCTTTCACCAGCCTCTACCTGTTTCCCCCACTCCTACCCCTGGCTGCCACTTGTCTATTTTCTAATTGACTCAAGTTCAAGACCTTAACCAAGTCAAAATTAGAGGTTTACTTCTAGAAATGGTTATAAAGACCAGTGTCTCTTGCTTTCCTCAACCCAGATATTATCTGCCCCAGTTACAAAACTGCAACACCTAAGAGCTTTTAAAAAGCACTCTGAGATTATGATTTGTTGATTTAAGATGAGGACCAACATTGGTATTTTTTTAAGGCTTTCCAGATTATTCTCATGTGGAGCCAGAGTTAACAAAATGATGGAAACTGTCTGTAAGTGCTCTGATATTTAATTTTACAATTTATACTACCAGTGATAATCTTCACTGCTCTAAAATTAAAAGTGGTGACTCAGTTCAGTTCAGTTGCTCAGTCGTGTCCCACTCTTTGCGACCCCATGAACCGCAGCATGCCAGGCCTCTCTGTCCATCACCAGCTCCCAGAGTCCACCTAAACCCATGTCCATTGTGTCGGTGATGCCATCCAACCATTTCATCCTCTGTATCTCCAGTAGCATATTGGGCACCTACTGACCTGGGGAGTTCATCTTTCAGTGTCCTATCTTTTTGTCTTTTCACACAATTCATGGGGTTCTTGAGGCAAGAATACTGAAGTGGTTTGCCATTCCCTTCTCCAGTGGACCACATTCTGTCAAAAGTGATGACTATTGCTTAATATTTTGAAATTCAAAATTTAATTCCTTTTTGGATCTTCTACATAAAAAAAATCATATATTGAAAATTACCCTGGAGTGTATCAGAATGAATACACAAAAACAAATCTACTGTGATAGTAACAAAGAAGTGAGATATTTATCTCTTATTTTAGTCAATAATTTATAGAATTGTAAAGCACAGAACATGCTATGTATTTATAAATATGTTTAATTGATATCTTTTATAGGGAATTCAATCCAGTCTTATAAACTCTAATATCTTCGTTATTTTAATGTTTAGTCTTTAAAATGACTTAAAACATAATAGAATATATTTGTTAATTCAACTTTCAATACAGAGGTATGGAATTTGGCCTTTTGCTCAAAGCATTTTTGAGAATATTCTTTTCTTTGTTTGAAGTAATTTATCTTTTCTGTTCAGAGTAATTTTTGGGCAATTCCAAAGACTGAGACCAAAGTTTCTACAATGTGTTACGTTGCTTAATGCTAGTGTTAACTTTAGACCTGTATTGACTGCTATTGGTATTAAATGATAACATTGATTTAAAATTTAACTAGAACAAAATTCTTCTGTCATATGTTGATTTCCATTAATTATATTAACCTGAGATGTATTGAACACCTACTAGCAGCAAGACATTGCAACATATAATATGAGATTGCAGTAAAGAGCATACATCTCCTGCCTGAAGTACTTTTTGGAACAACAGGAAAGACCAGACTTGCTTACTTCTGCTATTGTGATTCTCATGTATTTTTTAATCTGTGTTTTTTGGGGATTGTTACCTCTGATCTTGGAATTGGACAGGATGGGCTCAAATTTAAAATATTAATATCAACTTTACCAATTTATTTGTTGAAGGGAAAGGTAATTATTAATTTTTAACACCAACCTTTATCTTTATTTCTTTTTAAATTAAATATAATCACACAAAAATAGGTAATGGTAGAATACTAATACATGGTAGCTATAAGTTTTTTCAATATTATATCAACCAATAATAATACATATTTTTAAGAATATATGAATTACATGATATATAGGAATGTATAAATCATAGTCGCAGGCATATTGTAAGCATTGGATATGGGAAAGTGGTTAATAATTCACTGTCTCCACCTTCAGGAGTTTATAATTTAATTGGTAGCTCGCAATATAATTTGAGTGTTTCCCCATTGAAAATGTAATCTCTCCAGGCAGACTTCATGCATATAAACAAGCTTTTATTTATTTATTTGTGAACTTCATGTTTGCCTGAAATCCTAGGTTACAAGTAGACTTTGGGTAGAACATTTTGTCTAATCATAGAGAATACAGAGCTAGGATGATTGCTTTGGAGTTATCGGTGGGCCGTAGAAGACTCACTTTGTAGACAGAAGACAGATGCAGACAAGTATTCGATACAGAGACAGGTCAACGGATGGACAGATGGACAGGACTTCTGATGGGGATGGGAGCAGAGGACGCAAAGTGTGAATTGGACAAAGACATGCTTGAGTGAGTGTGAGGCTGAGAAGAATGGGGGGAAATCCAAACTGAAAAGACAACTTGAGAAGTACCAAAAAAAAAAAAAAAAATCAAGCATACCTGGACAAAGTTTAATTCAATTTGACATCTGTGGAAGATCACAATTGAAAAGTATGCTTGGGCCAGAATGTGACTGATGCTATAAGGAACCCAAAAAGCTGTGTGTGGACACCAGGAGCTTCCTGAAGTTCACCTGGGCAGGCCTGACCTTCGAGGCTGGATGATAAAAGGTTCAGAGAAATCAGTGTGTCATTGCCACAAGGAACTCAGACTATTGTAGGGCATGTGGTTCTTTCTAAACTTGCCTACACATTCAGAGAACAGAAATGTGGCATAGTGTCCATTTCCCAATGAGATGCTTAGACAGTCCTTATTATTGACATATTTTTATCATGCCAGAAGGGATCCATCTGCACTATTTATACTGAATAATTCAGGTTTTAACAAAAAGTTAATCCCAAAGTCAAACAATGCATATCACAGGCATGCAGAAATAAGTCTGCCTACTGCAAACTCTAGAGCCAATGGAAGTTGGATCACATTTTATTTACTGAAATCCTGGGTAAAAAGAGCATCATGTCTGTCATGAGATGTGCATAGTATGGTGATTAACTAGCAAGTCTGGACTAGACAATCTCACCTTATAAACCCTCTTGTGACACCATCTCCTTTCCCGTCTTTCACTGTAAAACCTCTTGAAAGGATGCCCTACAGAGCATCCGAACCTCCGGCATCCTGCCTTGTGGTCCAGAATCTAGAACTGCCAAGCCCTGTCTTATTCACATGTGACTTCTCCCGCTTCTTGATAGCCCACACACGAAGAACCTGGATTAGGTTTTGCCCTCGTCCCACTCTGGGCTCCTTGTATGGGGCAGTGTCTCCCTCCTGAGCCTTGGGAGAGGATGCTCAGATTAGGACCTCCTTCCTTACTTCCTTTTGTACCTTCCTTGGGTGCAGATTCCACCCCTCTTCCCTGTTACATGTCGTGGTGTCTACACCCAGTTTCCCTTCACTTGTCTCTGCACCATTGCATCAGATCCCAACATCACAATGCCCACTGCTCCTTGTGTCTTTACTGTGCAGACACCTTCCCCCCTCCTCTCCATCCCTAAACCACACCATCCTTCTCGGTGTGCAAGAGTGATGCCGCCCACTTCTGAGAGCTCCTGCTTATGTTTCTTTATCTGTCACATAGTTCTTGACTTGTATTGTAGTTCAGTAACCAAGTCATGTCAGACTCTTTGTGACCCCATGGACTGCAGCACACCAGGCCTCCCAGTCTCTCACCACCTTCTGGAGTTTGGCCCAGTTCGTGTCCACTGAATCAGTGATGCCATCCAACCATCTCATCCTCTGTCACCCTCTTCTTTTGCCTTCAATCTTTCCCAGCATCAGGGTCTGTTAATTAGTCTTTAAGTTTGTGCTCATCAGTAAGGTAGCCACTGGCTACATGTAAGCACTCAACACTTAAAATGTGGCTGTTTCAGAGATGAGCTATAAGTATTAAAGGCCTTGGATTTCAGTGGCAATGTGAAAAAAAAAAATGGCTAAGACATTACAAGTTGAAAAGATGATGTGTTTTTATCATTTTAAATATTTTTAAACTTTTTGATGTGTCTATCAGAAAATTTTAAATTGCATAAACGATCACATATGGGGCCCACACTTTATTTTACCAGGCAGCTCTGGTGTAAGATTAGAAGTCAAATATTTAAAATATCAACTTTGCCAATTTCTTCCAGAATAGGGTAATTATTATCGTAAATATCTACCTTTATATTTCTTTCTTTTTTTTAATAAATGTAATTGTGTAAAAATAGGCAACACCTGGTAGGAAATTAATACATGATAGCTATAATTTTTTTAATAGTTATCAGCCAATAATAATAGATATTTTATTTTTTATTTTTTTCCTTCATTAATTTGTATTTATTAACTGTTTTACTTCTTATTTTTTTCTCTTTTTATTATTTATTTATTTTACTTTATAATACTGTATTGGTTTTGCCATACATCAACATGAATCTGCCACGGGTGTACACGTGTTCCCCATCCTGAACCCCGCTCCCACCTCCCTCCCCGTACCATCCCTCTGGGTCAATCCAGTGCACCAGCCCAGAGCATCCTGTATCATGCATCAAATCTGGACTGGTGAGTCATTTCACATATGATATTACACATGATTCAATGCCATTCTCCCAAATCATCCCACCCTCTCCCTCTTCCATAGAGTCCAAAAGACTGTTCTATACATCTGTGTCTCTTTTGCTGTCTCACATACAGGGTTATCGTTACCATCTTTCTAAATTCCATATATATGCGTTAGTATACTGTATTGGTATTTTTCTTTCTGGCTTACTTCACTCTGTCTAATTGGCTCCACTTTCATCCACCTCATTAGAACTGATTCAAATGTATTCTTTTTAATGGCTGAGTAATAGTCCATTGTGTATATGTACCACAGCTTTCTTATCCATTCGTCTGCTGATGGACATCTAGGTTGTTTCCATGTCCTGGCTATTATAAACAGTGCTGCCATGAACATTGGGGTACATGTGTCTCTTTTATTCTGGTTTCCTCGGTGTGTATGCCCAGCAGTGGGATTGCTGGGTCATAAGGCAGTTCTATTTCCAGTTTTTTAAGGAATCTCCATGGTATATTTCTCCATCTATTAGTGTCCTCTTTGATTTCTTTCATCAGTGTTTTATAGTTTTCCATATATAGGTCTTTAGTTTCTTTAGGTAGATATATTCCTAAGTATTTTATTCTTTTCGTTGCAATGATGAATGGAATTGTTTCCTTAATTTCTTTTTCTACTTTCTCATTATTAGTGTATAGGAATACATGGTATTTCTGTGTGTTGATTTTATATCCTGCAACTTTACTACATTCATTGATTAGCTCTAGTAATTTTCTGATGGAGTCTTTTGGGTTTTCTATGTAGAAGATCACGTCATCTGCAAACAGTGAGAGTTTACTTCTTCTTTTCCAATTTGGATTCCTTTTATTTCTTTTTCTGCTCTGATTGCTGTGGCCAAAACTTCCAAAACTATGTTGAATAATAGTGGTGAGAGTGGGCACCCTTGTCTTGTTTCTGACTTTAAGGGAAATGCTTTCCATTTTTCACCATTGAGGATAATGTTTGCTGTGGATTTGTCATATATAGTTTTTATTATGTTGAGGTATGTTCCTTCTATTCCTGATTTCTGGAGAGTTTTTTATCATAAATGGATGTTGAATTTTGTCAAAGGCTTTCTCTGCATCTATTGAGATAATCATATGGTTTTTATTTTTCATTTTGTTAATGTGGTGTATTGCATTGACTGATTTGCGGATATTGAAGAATCCTTGCATCCCTGGGATAAAGCCCACTTGGTCATGATGTATGATCTTTTTAATGTGTTGTTGGATTCTGATTGCTAGAATTTTGTTAAGGATTTTTGCATCTATAATAGATATTTTAAAGAATATATGAATTATATGCTATTTTAAGGATATATAAATCATATGTAGCAGACACACCAATTACTACTGTCTGAAATCTTCATACTAAACCTACATCTTGGTTTAAAGTTTTAGTTTAAAAATTTAATAAACCAAAATCTGTAAGAATTCAAAGTATATGCTTTACTACCATTTATTCTTCAATCTGAATAAGTAGTTTTGGTTTTTTTCTTGGAAGTGAACAAAAGATAGGGATTATATGACTCTCCCAGTGATTGAGAGAGAAAGAATTATACTATAAAACAGAAAATGAAGAAAAGAATATTTTTTAAAAAGAGGAAAAGCATTTTAAGCAAAAAAGATAGAAGAAAGAGTAAACAAATGTGGATTTTTCTTTAATTCTCTAGATTGCTATGGGCCAACCTTTGATATCCTGATTAAAACCTGAGTGTACGCTCCCAAGAGGCCTCTGTGCTGCTCAGTAGGGGAACTCTGAGCTCCGTCCTTGTCTTTAGTCTCCAGGACAAGGGCCAACAAATGTCCCAGATCCCACAATGGCGATAAAATGTCCATGTCACACGTGAGCAGCTCCACTCCTTATTATGACCTTGGCCTGAAGGAAGCTAAATCAGCTTATGCACCCCACACATTAGTCCTGACCACATAATAAGTGACATCATGAGTTTTATTAGAATAATAAGTTTATTTTTTAAAAACTTGCTATTTAAGCATTTCTTGGAAAACCCCACTTGGATTACAATTTGCTTAATTGACAAAAATTCTCACAACCTACATGTGAAGCAAGTGCTCTGTTGAAATAATTAAAATTATTATTTGCAGCTATTGAAAAAGCAGTGACTGTGGAGAACTAAAATAATGCAGAATTTCAATTCAGTGAAATAATACCTTAATACCTTGGATTTTCATTCTGTGCAAAGGTGGTTCTATATTTTTCAAATTCCTTTATATTTAATTGATTCATTCAGTGATACCAGGAGAGTCCAGGAGAATTTTAATTACAAGTATACTGAAGATGAAAGAGAGTTCTGGCATTGTTTTTTCTCTAATGTTTAGAGAAAAGGTCATCTCTGCTTAAAGACTTCTGTTAGCATTGTATTCTTCTTGAAATTCTTCTATTTACCTGCTTCTCTGAATGGCCACTAAGTTAAAATGTCTGCATCACTTATTGCTAAAAAATTGGAAAAAAAAATTCAATCCCATTCTATCTCCACTGGTTATGAAATCTATTGCTTTTCTCTTGATAAGGGTGGATCAATAATTTAGTATTTAATAATACTCTTTGTGTCCTTCAGACTCCTTTCAGAAGCAGGAGGCTTAAGTCAATGTTCCTTTTTTAATTCCTTTATAGGATTAGCAATTTGCAAATTGTATTTTCAGTCTTTTCTTATGAAATAAAGTTATAGCTCAGATGACCCTTTAAGGATTATTTCTTTATGAATTATTATCCTTTAGGCTTTATTTCATTAGTTAATTTTAATCTAATTAGTTCTAGACAGGAAGCTTATAGTTTTACCTGTTCCTATAATTTTCTTAGCAACAGGTACTCAAGAAATGAGTAGATGTGATCCTTAAATGTTAAGTATTAAAACTTAAAAAAAGAAGAAGCCTCATTGAACTTCTAAAAATCTCACTCTTTCTAGCTCTGTTGAAAAACCCAAGCTGCCTTCTTCCTTCCTCTATAAATTGTCATGTCTTATAGACAATGAACAGAAAATTTCTTCAGAGCAAATTTAAAGTCATGCTCAAAACAGATTAGCTTAAAAAACAGCTCTGGGAAAACATATCTGTAATAAATCCTAATTCAAATAGCTTCAGTAAAATATATTTCTATGCAAAAAACGCAAAGCCTTCCTCCTGTTCCATAGTTGAGTTATATATACACATACACACACATGGGGTCAGGAAGATGCCCTGGAGAAGGAAATGGCAACACACTCCAGTATTCATGCCTGGAAAATCCCATGGACAGAGGAGCCTGGAGGGCTACAGTCCACGGGCTTGCAAAGAGTTGGACATGACTGAGCAACTAACACTGTCACCTTCGCTTTCACACTTTATTAAACTGAATCCAAGATAAGAATTTCACATTTTAATGACTCCAAAGGGAGGATTAGGTATTTGGCAGTGTTTTGTCTTGGCCCTTTTTCAGTCGTGTATATGATAATTCTGCATCCTAGTCGGTGGTGTCTTAGATGTGATGGGATTCTCTAACAGGACATGATCTGACTGTAGGCACTTCTATTTTCTAGAAATTAAGACTCTTGTGATACAACTCTGTCCCATTTCCTGCTCACCACTCCATCCCAGGACTCTGCTGCACATGCAGAGTTCTAGAAGCTTCTCCTATCTCTACATGTGACTGTCCTGAGGGGAGGAGCAAAAGGAATAGGAAGAAAGGGAAAGGAGAAATACTGGAGTCTTGGGGGAGTTATAATTGGTATTAAGTAAATTTGTAAAAATAATATAAACAAGAAATCATCTAAAATTAATATCATACCATATGGTACAACCTTACAATGTAAGAGTTTAAACATTATTGGGTTTAACTATGGACTGCTATGTCCATATTTAACTATGCAATTCAGGAGACCCCGGTTTGATTCCTGGGTCAGGAAGATCTGCTGGAGTAGGGATAGGCTACCCACTCCAGTATTCTTGGGCTTCCCTTGCAGCTCAGCTGGTAAAGAATCAGCCTGCAATGTGGGATACCCAGTTTGATCCCTGCTTTGGGAAGATCCCCTGGAGAAGGGAAAGGCTACCCACTCCAGTATTCTGACCTGGGGATTTCCATGGGCTGTATAGTCCATGGGGTCACAAAGAGTTGGACACGACTGAGTGACTTTCACTTTGACTTTCATGGACTGCAAGTAATCAGCAAACATATTCACTTTGAAACACTTCAATATGTTAATTGACAGAAAGCTGAGTGTCACACACTGATTCCTTGTTTATAAAGACAATGTCAGAACTTGGTCATAATATATGGTGCTGGGGGAAAGGATGGGGGAAGGGATAGCTATGGAGTATGGGATGGACATGTACATATGGCTCTGTTTAAAATGGATAACCAATAGGGACCCACGTGAGTAGCACATGGAACTCTGCTCAATGTTATGTGGCAGCCTGGCTGAGATGGGGGTTTGGGGGAGAATGGATGTGTGTTTATATATGGCTGAGCCTCTTTGCTGTGAACCTGAAATTACCACAACATTGTTAATTGGCTATACCCCAGTACAATATAAAAATGCTTAATTTTTTTAAAAGATGATAAGATAAGACTGTCTAGAGGGAAAGGTGAGGGAAAGGGAGATGACATTCCTTATGGATCCAGTGCCACATGCTTTAACTACACATACAGTTTAAGGCTGAAAACTGAAAAGGCTTTGCCACCAAAGTGTCGGGGAGGAGATCCGGGCATCCATCACCTAACAAAAATCAATAACATACAATTACTTGTGAGCAAATATAGCCCTGGGTGTGCTCAGTGGAGCAAAAAGCCCAGGAATAACCACACAGGAGGGGTAGGGAGAAGTTCTATATTGCCTGCATCCTCCCACCCCAAGTCCGGCACTGCCTGGTGCAGGGAGTGAACTCTCACCAGAAGGTTCTTCTCAGGCACAGGATAGCCTTTCCAGGCACGACATGAAGAGGGTGCCCCACCCTGGAGAAGACAATATCCGGCAGATCCACAGTGACCCACCCACCCCTGTACAACATTTGCTCCCAGCGCCCCGTGGATGTTTTTCTTTGCAGGTTCCAGTTGTCTGAGTTGCAAACCCTCTGTCCTGGTTGCTGGGGGCCCAGCCAGGGCTGCCATGGGGACCTCAGCCCTGGCACCCCGAGCAGATAGAACACCACATGCATGGCTGCAGCTAGCCTGGCCCTGTCTCAGCCCTCACCACCTCAGGTGTGTGACAGTCGCCTCTCGCCCCCTTGCACACACTGGCAGCAGTCTCTGCCGTCACAGACACACACATGACCAGTCACCATCATCGTTGGTGTCTGTCCCTTACTGCTGGACCCTGAGGTCTGCTGAGGACCCACCAGCTCCCACAGCCACCAGAGGCATCCTCAAGCTCCCAGCACTAAGGACCACAGGGCTGGCTACCTCACAGACCACAGCTATTAACAGAGCTGAGGCCCAACCCCAAAGCCCCTGCACCACCTGACCCAGGGCACAGCATGTTCTAGCGTGACCCCCTCTACCATGAGGAGGTCTTTCTCACTGAAATTAGTTCGTAACATCTGGAAGAGGTGACAGCTTCTTCAATGTGCAGCCGCTATATAAGAAGGTTATAGGGACCACAAAAACATCAAGGAAACATGTCACCATCAATGGGATGCAGTACATGTCCAGTCAATGGCACCAGTGAAATGGAGGCCCATGAACTGACTGGCAAAGAATTCAAATTGATTGTTCTAAAGAAGCTCAGTGAGCTACAAGAAACACGGATAAGCCATTTAATGAAATCAGGAAAATGATACCCCCCAAAAATGAGAAGTTCAACGAAGAAGAGATATAAAACATTAAAAATAAATCAAACAGAAATTTCAGAGGTGTTGAATACAATGAATGAACTAAAACACTCAATAAAAAGCTTTGACAGCAGACCAAATCAAGAATCAGAAGTTTTCAGAAAACATCAACACAACCAGTACATACATGGATTGATGCTCAGCCTTACCAATCAACAGGGCAATCAGGTCAAACCATGGTGAGCTATCCTGACACCTATGCATGGTCTAAATGATGTGTGGAAACTGAAAAAAAAAGAAGTCAAACTCATAGCCACAGAGTGGAAATGTGGTTGCCAGAGGGTAGGAAGGGAAATGGGGAGATTTTGGTTGAAGGGCACGAACTTTCAGTTATAACATGAATAAGTTCTGGAAGCATGATGTACAGCATGGTGACTATAGTTAATAATAACGTGCTTCATACTTGAAATTTGGTAAATTAGTAAATCTTAGTATTGTTAGTCAATCAGTTATGTCTGGTTTTTGTGATCCTTTGGATCCCACCAGGCTCCTCTGTCCATGGGAGTTCCCAGGCAAGAATACTGGACTGGGTTGCCATGCCCTTCTCCAGGAGATCTTCCCGACCCAGGAATCGAACCCAAATTTCCCACATTGAAGGCCAATTCTTTACAATCTGAGCCACCAGGGAACCCCAGTAGATCTTAAATGTTCTCAACAGAAAAAAATAAATAAATAAAAGAAAAGTAACTATCTCAGGTGACATCAGTGTTAATTAGCTCATTGTGGTCATCATTTCACATTGTGTATACATATCAAAACACTGCATTATACACCTTAAATGCATTCAATTTTTATCTGTCATCATAGCTCAAAAAAAGCTGAAGGAAAAGACTTTGATTTTTACCTAAATTAAAAAAGTAACTTTATAGAATGCATGCATGCTAAGTCATTTCAGTCATGTCTGACTCTCTGAGACCCTATGGGCAGCAGCCCACCAGGCTCCTCTGTCCACAGGCTTCTCTAGGCAAGAATGCTGGAGTGGGTTGCCATTTCCTTCTCTGAAAACTTTATGGGATAAACCCTCACTATTCTGATATTAAACCTACAGTAAGTGAAAAAATGCATCCGTATATATGGGCTTCCCTGGTGGCTCAGCAGTACAGAATCTGCCTGCAATACAGGAGATGGAATTTTGATCCAGGAATATCCTCTGGAGAAGGAAATGGCAACCCACTCCAGTATCCATGCCTGAAAAATCCAATGAACAGAAGAGCCTGGTGGGCTACAGTCCCTGGGGTCAAAAAGTCAGGCACTACTTAGCAACTAAACCAGCAACAACATAAAAGGAATACATATTAACATATATAGTGAATATATATATATATATATATGTATGTATGTATATATTAAGAAAAGACAAAGTTACATTATAATGAAATATACCTTTAGAAACTGTTAGTCTTAGCAAGCTTTAACAAATCTTTAGTTAATGCTTATATATCCACTAATCAAGGGCAGAAAAAGGATTATGGAGGCTTCCCTGGTGGCTCAATTGGTAAAGAATCCACCTGTAATGCCGGAGACCTGGGTTCGATCCCTGGGTTGGGAAGATCCCCTGGAGAAGGGAAGAGCTATCTATCCCCGTATTCTAGCCTGGAGAATTCCATGGACTTCATTGTCCATGGGGTCGCAAAGAGTCAGACACGACTGAGCGACTTCCATTTCACTTCAGATCTTTAAAACCTGAAATATTAATGTGGCAAGCTTTCAAGGAATAAGTGTCATTTGTCAATATTTCTTTTGAATTATGAGAAAATAAACAACTTGCATAATAGCAGATCTGCAGGGTTTTCCAACATCCACACCATTTTCATGCATTGTCGTGTTTAACGCCACTTGATGACTCTGTCTTTGGAATTAGGGCTGACGACCAGCCTGTCACCTCTTTTGAATCATCATCTGAGTTCAGCAGGAAGATCTTGCTGGGCCACAGTGTGGTTCTCTAAGGCCTGTTTTCTCTTAGTTGATGCTGCAGGTGCTTAGCACCAACTGAGGGCGCTTTGCTGTTTCCTGTGACTGGAGCTGAAAGCCCAAGAACGAGCAGGATCACTTTTGGCTGAGGGACTGGCACTTGCATTTCTGACCATCATGATCAAAATTCAAACGTAAATAATGTATGAGCTAAAGGTGTTAGCTTGAAGTATGATTTCTACCCAAGTTTGAAAGAAATATAATGTGTGATCGCCATCATGCATATTTTATGAAAAGAATGTAGAGTAATAGTTATTAAAGCCCAGGCCTTGTGTGTATATATTGCGAGAGGTATTGAAATATGCACAATGCATATAAAAATACCTAACACTGTTCTCTACTTGCTAATGTGGCATTTATTTTTCTTCTTGGTGCTCTTGTTCTCTGTTTTCTAAATACTTTATTATTTTGGAGTAGTTTTAGGTTCATAGCAAAATTCAGAAGGTACACAGATTTCCTGGACACCCTCTGCCCCCACACAGGCATAATGCCCCTCCCCCATTATCAGCATCCCTACCAGATGATACGTCTATTATGACTGATGCACCTACACTGACATATCATTATCACCCAGAGTCCACAGCTTACACTGTGGTTCACTTTTGGTGTTTTACGTTCTATGGATTTGGACACACGCATAATGACCTGTCCATCATGATGGTATCATACTCCTAAAATATCTTCTGACCTCTCTTGCTTCTTTAAACATTGTAAAACTCACAGCTGCTTTGAATTTGTTTATGTATGTGTTGAACTTGGGAAACAGATGATTCAGTTTTCTCACACATATCTACTAAATGTACTTAATAAGTGAATGTGTACATTTGAGTCTATATAATGATTCTGGAAAGAGCCCATAGAGATTACTGACTTTAAAGCTGGAAACACATGAACACCAGCAAGGGAGACGTGGTTCACTCCCGCTTCATTAGTCACAGTCTTCTACAACCTCTTGCAGGTAATTTAGCTGTTTCTTATAAAAATTTCCCTTGACAGTCATCTACTTATACTGGTACAAAGAAAGTCAGAGTTCAAGGAAATTGTCACTCCATAAAGATTAAGTAAAGGCTGGCTTAACATGAGATTGATCATGTTTCTGTAGCTTTAAAGACTACCATCCTGGCTCTTTGTGATTTTTCTCCTTTGATTTCAAACAATCGCATGCAAAAATAGGAGCTCAAGTCAATGCTGGCAAAGAATCTTTAATTAAATATCACTGCCTAAATTTGAAGTACGAAACCTGGAGAGAAAAAGCTGTAATCTATTTTCCTGGACAGAGTATAGAGCTTGTTGGGAGGATCCAAAGTAGCTTAAGAAAAGCTTAGTAACCGAGAGGGTGCTTTCTGTTGGCAGAGTCTTGAGTCGACTTAAGAGCAAATACACAGCCCTCCGCAAGGAGGTTGGAAAGAAGAAACCTGTAACATTGCAAGTAAAAGATGTCACAATCAATAAAGGGAGTTTGGCCACAGACTGAGCAAAACGATTCCATTTAAAAAGTTATTTTAGTACAACCCTTTAAGTCTGAAACACTTTTGACTTCTTCATTTCTAAAAGAATTCTAGAAATTAAAAAATAAAACCTTCCACAAGGACTGAGATTCAGAAGGTTGAAATGGGAAAATTAGGTACCCTTTTCTCCTGAATGAAAAATCATTTTGATCTACCTTAACACAGTAAACACACAGGTCTTTGCAATTAATCAGCTTATCTCCAGAGAGCAAGCATCCATGCTGGTTTCTCTAGATGGCCATTGTTCATGATGAAGTAAAGTAAACAGTTTTTGTTAAAGCAACAGTTCTTGTTCTCAACCATGAAAGTTCAAAATCTAACATGTGACAACAGTAGTTACATGGTTACTTTAAATAAATTAATGCTGACTGTTGGTTTCAGTTAAAGCACTTTGAAAGCACAGTAAATATTCCACAGTTGAGTGTTGCGTGCCATCTGTGAATCAGGTCCTGGGCGGACTTATCTGGGATGATGATCTCATACTGAGAACACCCTGATGGAACTTTGGGTACCTTCTCCATGTTGGAACTGTGTTTTCCCATGTTTATGTAGACAGATGGAACTCTCACCATCCATGGGTCACAGCCTTGTCATGGTGAAGGGGAAGTGGCCTGCTGCAAGGTTGGGGCACTGAGCATGTACATGCATGGGGCCTTTTGAAGGAGGTCACCGTTATCTTCATTACCTCCACCATAGTTTGGTCTCAGGTCAAACAACAGGGAGGGAACACAGCCCCACCCATCAACAGAAAATTGGGTTAAAAATTTACTGTGCATGGCCCCACCCATCAGAATAAGACCCAGTTTTCCCCACAATCACTCTGCCCCATCAGGAATCTTCCATAAGCCTCTTATCTTTATCCATCAGAGGGCAGACAGAATGAAAACCACAATCACAGAAAACAAATCAAATTGATCACTTGAATCACAGCTTTGTCTAACTCAGTGAAACTATGAGCCATGCCATGTAGGGCCACCCAAGACGGATGGGTCATGCTGGAGAATTCTAACAAAATGGTCCACTGGAGAAAGGAATGGCAAACCACTTCAGTATTCTTGCCTGGAGAACCTATGAACAATATGAAAAGGCAAAAAGATAAGACACTGAAAGATGAACTCCCCAGGCCGGTAGGTGCCCAGTATGCTACTGGAGATCAGTGGAGAAATAACTCCAGAAAGAATGAAGAGATGGAGCCAAATCAAAAATAACACCCAGTTGTGGATGTGACTGGTGATGTGAGTGAAGTCTGATGCTGTAAAGAACAATATTTCATAGGAATCTGGAAGTTAGGTCTATGAATTGAGAGAAATTGAAAGTGGTCAAACAGGAGATGGCAAGAGTGAATACCAACATTTTTGGAGTCAGTTCGGAGAAGGCAATGGCAACCCATTCCAGTACTCTTGCCTGGAAAATCCCATGGACGAAGGAGCCTGGTGGGCTGCAATCCATGGGGTCACGAAGAGTCAGACATTAACTGAGTGACTTCACTTTCACTTTTTACTTTTTGCTTTGGAGAAGGCAATGGTAACCCACTCCAGTACTCTTGCCTGGAGAATCCCATGGACAGAGGAGCCTAGTAGGCTGCAGACCATGGGGTCGCACAAAGCCATACATGACTTAACTGACTTAGCAGTAACAGCAGCAAGAGTCAGTGAACTAAAATAGACTGGAATGGGTGAATCTAGTTCAGATGACGATTACATCTACTACTGTGGGCAAGAATCCCTTAGAAGAAATGGAGTAGCCCTCATAGTCAACAAGAGTCTGAAATGCAGTACTTGGTTACAATCTCAAAAATGACAGAATGGTCTCTGTTATTTTCCAAGGCAAACCATTCAATAACGCAGTAATCCAAGTCTATGCCCCAACTAGTAATGCGGAAGAAGCTGAAGTTGAATGATTCTATGAAGACCTACAATACCTTCTAGAACTAATAGGCAAAAAAGATCTCCTTTTCATCATGGGGGACTGGAATGCAAAAGAAGGAAATCAAGAGACATCTGGAGTAATAGAAAAATTTGGCCTTGGAATACAGAATGAAGCAGGGCAAAGGCTAATAGAGTTTTGCCAAGAGAACACACTGGTCATAGCAAACACCCTCTTCCAACAACACAAGAGAAGACTCTACACATGGACATCACCAGATGGTCAATACTGAAATCAGATTGATTATATTCTTTGCAGCCAAATATGGAGAAGCTCTATAGAGTCAGCAAAAACAAAACCAGGAGCTGAATATGGCGCTGATCATGAACTCCTTATTGCCGAATTCAGACTTAAATTGAAGAAAGTATGGAAAACCACTAGACCATTCAGGCATGACCTAACTCAAATCCCTACCAATTATACAGTGGAAGTGGCAAATAGATTCAAGGGATTAGATCTGATAGAGAGAATACCTGAAGAACTATGGACAGAGGTTTGTCACATTGTACAGGAAACACTGATCAAGACCATCCCCAAGAAAAAGAAATGCAAAAAGGCAAAATGGTTGTCTGAGAAGGCCTTACAAATAGCTAAGAAAATAAGACAAGTGAAAGGCAAAGGAAAAAAAGAAAGTTATGCCCACGTGAATGGAGAGTTCTAAAGAATAGCAAGGAGATATAAGAAAGACTTCCTCAGTGATCAAAGAAATAGAGAAAATAATAAAATGAGAGACTAGAGATATTGTCAAGAAAATTAATACCAAGGGAGCACTTCATGCAAAGATGGGCACAATAAAGGACAGAAATGGTGTGGACCTAACAGAAGCTCAAGATATTAAGAAGAGATGGCAAGAATACACAGAACTATACAAAAAGATCTTCATGACCCAAATAATCATGATGGTGTGATCACTCACCTAGAGCCAGACATCCTGGAATGCCAAGTCAAGTGAGCCTTAGGAAGCATCACTGCGAACAAAGCTAGTGGAGGTGATGGGATTCTAGCTGAGCTATTTCAAATCCTAAAAGATGATGCTGTGAAAGTGTTGCATTCAATATGCCAGCAAATTTAGAAAACTCAGCAGGGCACAGGACTGGAAAAGGTCAGTTTTCATTCCAATTCAAAAGAAAGGTAATGCCAAAGAATGCTCAATCTACCACACAACTGCACTCATCTCATATGCTATCAAAGCAGTGCTCAAAATTCTCCAAGCCAGGCTTCAACAATACATGAACTATGAACTTCCAGATGTTCAAGCTGGATTTAGAAAAGGCAGAGGAACCAGAGATCAAATTGCCAAAATCTTTTGGCTCATAGAGAAATCAAGGGAATTCCAGGAAAGCATTCCCTTCTGCTTCATTAACTGCTAAAGCTTTGATTGTTTGAATTACAACAAACTGTGGGAAATTCTTCAAGAAATGGGAGAACCAGACCACCTTACCTGTCTCCTGAGAAACTTGTATTTGGGTCAAAAATCAACAGTTAGAACAAGACATGGAACAATGGGCTGGTTCTATGAACAATGGGCTGGTTTGATGAAAGGAGTACATCAAAGCTCTATGGTGTCACCCTGGTTATTTAGCTTATATGCGGAATACATCATGCAAAATGCCAGGCTGGATGAATCACAAGCTGGAATAAAGGCTTCCAGGAGAAATGCCATCAAACTCAGATATACAGATGATATCACTCTAATGGCAGAAAGTGAAGAGGAACTAAAGAGACTCTTGATGAGGTTGAAAGATGAAAGTGAAAAAGCTGGTTTAAAGATCATGGTATCCAGTCCCATCACTTCATGGCAAATAGATGGGGAAAAAATGGAAACAGTGACAGATTTTATTTTCTTAGGCTCCAAGATCACTGCAGATGGTGACTGCAACCATAAGATTAAGACACTTGCTCCTTGGGAGAAAAAGCAACGAGAAACCTAGATAGTGTATTAAAAAAATAGAGACACCATTTTGCTGACAAAGGTCCATATAGTCAAGACTATGTTTTTTTCCAGTAATCATGTGTAGATATCAGAGTTGGACTATAAAGAAGGCTGAGCACTGAAGAATTCATACTTTTGAATTGTTGTACTGGAGAAAACTCTTGAGACTCCCTTGGACTGCATGGAGATCAAACCAGTCAATCCAAAGAAATGAACCCTGAATATTCATTGGTAGGGCTAATGCTGAAGTTGAAGCTCCAATACTTTGGACACCTTATACAAAGAGCCCGCTCACTGGAAAATACACTGATGCTGGGAAAGATCGAAGACAATAGGAGACAGGGGTGGCAGAAGATGAGATGGTTAGATAGCATCATCAACTCAATGGACATGAATCTGAGCAAACTCCAGGAGATGGTGAAGGACATGGAAGCCTGGTATGTTACAGTTCATGGGGTCACAAAGGGTGGGGCATCACTTAGCAACTGAACAACAACAACAGTGGAACTCTCACTGCCATCTCATGAAGCAGTCTGGTCACAGTCTTTCCTCCTGGCAGATGAAGAACTTATAGGTAAGATCAAGTGGAGACATTTGCTCCAAGTCACCAGTAGGTGCTGGTCATGAGTTGACCGGGTGTGGCTGACAGTTCCTGTATCCACAGTTTCACTCAGGGTCACCGCAAGGTCTCAGGGTAGGAGAAGGGTTCCTGTGCAAGTCTTGCAGTGGGTGGTCTGGAGATGGCCAGACCCAGGGCCTGCATGGAGATTGGTAGGAAGCAGATGACACCACCCTTATGGCAGAAAGTGAAGAGGAACTCAAAAGCCTCTTGATGAAAGTGAAAGAGGAGAGTGAAAAAGTTGGCTTAAAGCTCAACATTCAGAAAACGAAGATCATGGCATCTGGTCCCATCACTTCATGGGAAATAGATGGGGAACCAGTGGAAACAGTGTCAGACTTTATTTTTCTGGGCTCGAAAATCACTGCAGATGGTGACTGCAGCCATGAAATTAAAAGACAAGCTTGCTCCTTTGAAGAAAAGTTATGACCAACCTAGATAGTATATTCAAAACCAGAGACATTACTTTGCTGACAGGTCTGTCTAGTCAAGGCTATGGTTTTTCCTGTGGTCACGTATGGATGTGAGAGTTGGACTGTGAAGAAGGCTGAGCACCAAAGAATTGATGCTTTTGAACTGTGGTGTTGGAGAAGATTCTTGAGAGTCCCTTGGACTGCAAGGAGATCCAACCAGACCATTATGAAGGAGATCAGCCCTGGGATTTCTTTGGAAGGAATGATGCTAAAGCTGAAACTCCAGTACTTTGGCCACCTCGTGTGAAGAGTTGACTCATTGGAAAAGACTCTGATGCTGGGAGGGATTGGGGGCAGGAGGAGAAGAGGACGACCGAGGATGAGATGGCTGGATGGCATCACGAACTCGATGGACGCGAGTCTGAGTGAACTCTGGGAGTTGGTGATGGACAGGGAGGCCTGGCGTGCTGTGATTCATGGGGTCGTGAAGAGTCGGACACAACTGAGCAACTGAACTGAACTGAACTGAGACATGTCAAATGTGAGATGCTACTCAGACTTTAAGGACAAGGAATATGTCTACATCGTTACTCTTAACTGCTGGGTAATAGTCCATTTTTTGAATTAAGCACTCTTTATTCTCCCAGTCCCTTCACTGAGGAATGCTCCTGATTTTTGTTTCCTCAAAATGTTGGCTGAAAAGCAAGTTGTGTTAATATACATAATTCAGTTAAAGGAAACCATTACAACTTGTTATTTTATGAATATGTACAGATTCAGTGATGTGAGGAGATTGTTTCAAGTATTAAAATGATCTGCCTGTGTGCTCAGTTGCCCAGTCATGTCTGACTCTTTGTGACCCCATGGACTATAGCCCACCAGTCTCCTCTTCCATGAAATTCTCCAGCAAGAATACTGGAGTGTGTTGCCATTTCCTCCTCCAGGGGATCTTTCTGACTCAGGGATTGAACCCATGACTCATGTCTCCTGCTTTGGCAGGCAGGTTCTTTTCCACTAGTGCCATCTGGGAAGCCCTAAAATGACCTACCAATTATAAAATGCTTATAATAGTGTTTGACACATAGAGTTTGTATTATTGCCCTCATTTCACACCCAACTGTTGAAATACAGAGTATTTCTCTTGTTTCCACTGTTTCCCCATCTATTTCCCATGGAGTGATGGGACCAGATGCCATGATCTTCATTTTCTGAATGTTGAGNAAGGAGTAAGCGTCTTTTAATTTCATGGCTGCAGTCACCATCTGCAGTGATTTTGGAGCCCCCCAAAATAAAGTCTGACACTGTTTCCACTGTTTCCCCATCTATTTCCCATGAAGTGATGGGACCAGATGCCATGATCTTTGTTTTCTGAATGTTGAGCTTTAAGCCAACTTTTTCACTCTCCTCTTTCACTTTCATCAAGAGGCTTTTTAGTTCCTCTTCACTTTCTGCCATAAGAGTGGTGTCATCTGCATATCTGAGGTGATTGATATTTCTCCCAGCAATCTTGATTCCAGCTTGTGTTTCTTCCAGTCCAGTGTTTCTCATGATGTACTCTGCATATAAGTTAAATAAGCAGGGTGACAATATACAGCCTTGACACACTCCTTTTCCTATTTGAAACCAGTCTGTTGTTCCATGTCCAGTTCTAACTGTTGCTTCCTGACCTGCATACAGATTTCTCAAGAGGCAGGTCAGGTGGTCTGGTATTCCCATCTCGCTCAGAATTTCACATATATGTAAACATTTCTGGGCAAAATTTAGCTTCCAGTTAGGGAATATGAAAGATATGATGTCACCAATTTATCAAAGCAAAGAATCAAAAATAAATCATAGCTATTAAAACCATTAATCCTGGGAGTTCCTTGGTGGTCTGGTAGTTAGGACTCAGAGCTTTCACTGCCAGGTCCTAGGTTCGAGCCCTGGTTGGGGGACTAAGATCCCACAAGCCTTGGAGCATGGCCAAGAAAATAAACAAATTAAAAAAATAAATAAATAAAACCATTAATTCAAAGGCTGATGAGGGAACATTGTAAAGGAAGGATCAGGCTGTTAACACCTGAACCCACTTTAACATCACCAAAAAATAACCATCCACATATTATATCTCCTTGTGCAATGCACTTGGAATTACGTATTGCCACCTATGAAAGATTCTTTCCCAAAGACTCAAACCTGAATCTGATTAAGGCTCTAGATCAAACAAATAGCTGAAAGGAATGCCTGAGGATAAGGAATATGTTAAATCACATCACAGGGACACAGTTGGCCAAATTCAGATACTGAATGGATGATCTGGTTTCTTCAGCAACAACAACAAAAGGATGGTAATAACAAAGAAATCAGAAAAGAGAGGAGCATCTTTACCCAGTAAGAGATCTAAGAGGGACTTCCCTGGTGGTATGGTGGCTGAAATTCCATGCTCCCAATGCAAGGGGCCTGGGTTTGACCCCTGGTCAGGGAACTGGATCCCAGTGAAGAGTCTGTATGCCACAACTAAGACCCGGGGTAGTAAAATTTTAAAAAGTGGGTGGTGGGGAGGGAGAGATCTAAGAGATACTAATCAAATGTAACACAGGAACCTGACTATCTTTTGATTCAAAGAAAATGGCCAAAAGACTTTTATAGGACAGCCAAAGAAATTTGAACACTGGCTGATATTAGATAATATTAAGGTTCTATTCTTCATGTTTTTAGGTTTACATGTTTTAGAGCTACAAATTGAAGTATTTATGAAATAAATAACGTCTGGGATTTGCTTTTAAGTTATCTATGTGGGGACAGGGGAGTAGAATGCATAAATGAAAGATTTGGTTCATGTTGAAAATTACAGAAGTTGAATGATGGGTATTCCTTATACTATTCTCTCTACTTCTGTGTATGTTTGAGAATCTCTAAAATAAAAAGGTTAAAAATAAAAATAAAACCAAGATAAACAGAATATGTATAATAGACTCTACACATATATTCTGTTACCAGAAAATTTCTTATTGGATTTAAAGGATCACTGAGTCTATAATGTTTCTATTCAAAGTTATCTTCTTGTATCTTTGCTGAATAACATCCCAATGCTGCTAAACAGGTGGTACCTCAGGCATGTCTGTGTACTGTGCTTCATATTATAAGGATCTGTTAGCCTGTCTGTCTCTCCCACTGTGAGCTCCTAAAGGACAGGAAGTGAAAGTGAAAGAGAGTCGCTCAGTCATGTCCATCTCTTTGCAACCCCATGGAATGTATAGCCCATGGAATTATCTAGACCAGAATACTGGAGTAGGTAGCCTTTCCCTTCTCCAGGGATCTTCCCAACCCAGGGATTGAACCCAGGTCTCTCGCATTGCAAGCAGATTGTTTACCAGCAGAGCCATCAGGGAAGCCCAAGAATACTGGAGTGGGTACCCTATCCCTTCTCCAGCAGATCTTCCCGACCTAGGAATCAAATCGAGATCTCCTGCACTGCAGGCGTATTCTTTATCAACTGAGCTATCAGGGAAGCCCTCTAAAGGGAAGAAGCTATCTCTATTTCAGATTCCTGTCCCTGGTCTATAACACAGGATTTGAGGCCTTACAAATAGCTGTGAAAAGAAGGGAAGCAAAAAGCAAAGGAGAAAAGGAGAGATATACCCATTTGAATGCAGAGTTCCAAAGAATAACAAGGAGAGATAAGAAAGCCTTCCTCAGTGATCAATGCAAAGAAATAGGGGAAAACAACAAAATGGGAAAGACTAGAGATCTCTTCAAGAAAATTAGAGATACCAAGGAAACGTTTCATGCAGAGATGGGCTCAATAAAGGACAGAAATGGTAGGGACCTAACAGAAGCAGAAGATATTAAGAAGAGGTGGCAAGAACACACAGAAAGTGAAAGTGAAAGTGAAGTCACTCAGTCCTGTCCGACCCCATAGACTGTAGCTTACCAGGCTCCGCTGTCCATGGGATTTTCCAGGTAATAGTACGGGAGTGGATTGCCAAGAACACACAGAAGAACTGTACAAAAAAGAGCTTCACAACCCAGATAATCACGATGGTGTGATCATTCACCTAGAGCCTACATCCTGGAATGTGAAGTCAAGTGGGCCTTAGGAAGCATCACTATGAACAAAGCTAGTGGAGGTGATGGAAGTCCAGTTGAACTATTTCAAATCCTGAAAGATGATGCTGTGAAAGTGCTGCACTCAATATGAGAAACCTGTATGCAGGTCAGGAAGTAACAGTTAAAACTGGATGTGGAACAACAGACTGGTTCCAAATAGGAAAAGGAGTACATCGGCTATATATTGTCATCCTGCTTATATAATTTATATGCAGAGTACATCATGAGAAACCCTGGGCTGGAGGAAGCGCAGATGACACCACCTTTATGGTAGAAAGTGAAGAACTAAAGAGCCTCTTGATGAAAGTGAAAGAGGAGAATGTAGAAGTTGGCATAAAGCTCAACATTCAGAAAACTAAGATCATGGCATCTGGTCTCATCACTTCATGGCAAATAGATGGGAAAACAGTGGAAACAGTTTATTTTTTTTTACTTTATTTTTTGGGGCTCCAAAATCACTGCAGATAGTGATTGCACCCATGAAATTAAAAGACGTTTACTCCTTGGAAGGAAAGTTATGACCAACCTAGACAGCATATTAAAAAGCAGAGACATTACTTTGCCAACAAAGGTCCGTCTAGTCAAGGCTATGGTTTTTCCAGTAGTCATGTATGGATGTGAGAGTTGAACTATAAAGAAAGCTGAGCACCGAAGAACTGATGCTTTTGAACTGTGGTTTTGGAGAAGATTCTTGAGAGTCTCTTGGACTGCAAGGAGATCCAAGTAGTCTATCCTAAAGGAGATCAGCCCTGGGTGTTCATTGGAAGGACTGATGTTGAAGCTGAAGCTCCAGTACTTTGGCCACCTGATGCAAAGAGCTGACTCATTAGAAAAGACCCTGATGCTGGGAAAGATTGAGGGCAGGAGGAGAAGGGGACGACAGAGGATGAGATGGTTGGATGGCATCACCGACTTAATGGACATGGGTTTGGGTGGACTCCAGGAGTTGGTGATAGACAGGGAGGCCTGGCATGCTGCAGTCTATGGGGTCTCAAAGAGTCGGACATGACTGAGTGACTGAACTGAACTGAACGAACTGAAATACAGAAATGAATTTTAGGAAAATGTTTTTGTGTTTTGCTGTTTTAATCAATGTTTTGTTTCTTTATGTTGAAATGCTAATCTGTCTTTGTTGTTGCTGGTTGTTCTGCCATTAATGAGAATGGGAAACAATGTTTAAAAGAATAAAAAAAAAGAATAATCAAATCCCCATTTACAGCTCCCACCATCTGCCCCCATCCTTCAATTTTCAAAACTTTATTTATGAAGGTGTCTGTGCACTCAGTGGCTAGGTCCTGTCCGCCTCTTTGCAACCCCATGGACTGTAGCCTGCCCGGCTCCTCAGTCCATGAAATTTCCTCGGCAGGAATACTGAAGTGGATTGCCATTTCCTAGTCCAGGGGATTTTCCTGACCCAGGGATGGAACCCTTAAAAAAATCATTCCCGTGTATCTCCCTCAGAACTTTTCTAGATTCTCAATGAGTGAAGAATAAATGAATATGTGAAGGAATAAATAAATAGAGCGAACGATAAAGCAAATGGGGTAAATGTTAACAGTACGTGGCTCTGAATCTGGATGAAGGGTATACAAGGGTTTCTTGAACGATTTTTATTTTTGTGACTATTTTAAGGATAAACTATTTTCAGATACCAAGTTAGAAAAAGTTGTAGTGTTCTAAGGTATAGTTCATGAAACTATTTTTCAGTCCTCCAACCAATACTGCTTTCCTTCTCTGAATGTGTATAGCAGTTTACTCTTTTGTTTTTTTTATTTATCCCATGCAGAGTTGTTATTTGGTTGTTTTGGGTGTGGAAGGCTGACCCTCAACCTTCTCAATTACATGTTCTGTTCCTGGTATGGTCTTTGTGACTTTCGCATGGCCCCCATCTAAAGCTGGCACAGAGGAGGCTCTGCAGAGTCTGGAAAGAGCCCTAGGTGGGAAGACTTGGCATGAAGTCCTTGCTCTGCCACTCATTTGCTCTGTGAACTTGGACAAATGAATACATGACTCTGTGCTACAGTTTCTCTATTTGTTCAATTAGAGGGCTCTAGGAGGCTTCTCCTGTTCTTGTGGTTAAATATCTGGCTACATGGAAGCAATTTAATATTCTAGAAATATCTTATAAAAAAAGGGGGGGGTGAAATTAGAATATGAGCTTCTCTATTAAAAAATGCTTATGGAGAAGGGAATGGCAACCCACTCCAGTATTCTTACCTGGAGAATTCCATGGACGGAGGAGCCTGGTGTGCTCCAGTCCACAGGGTCGCAGAGTCAGACATGACTGAGCAACTAACACATAGCAGGTATAAAGAGAAAAGTGTGAAGAAAAAAATGCTTACTAGCATATCAGGCTGGAGCTATGAAAAACAGTTCAACAACTTTGGCAGTCCAAAAATCTTAGAAGTGACATTTTGAGCAAATCTGTTGAACCACACACAGATACTTCTCTTCGTCTCATTTTGGCAACGTTTTGTCTTTACCACGAATACTGGGATAAATGCGGACTGAGAAAGCTGACTCTCCTCACCCCATGCACTTGAGTTGTCTTTTTTCAGCAGTTGAATTGGTTTTACAGTGATTTATCCACACTCTTCCCACACTCCCCTGTGGCTAATGAAACATGCATGTGAGATACGTGGCTGTGGGGATTAAACATGGCAGAGGTCCTTGGCAGTTTGATGTTCACTTACTAATTCTTCCTTTCTGACTTTATTATTTACTGATGATTTTGAGCAAAAACCCAAAAGAAGAGTTTTAGTCTTTCTCCCTTCCTCCCAGGGCTAACAATTGCTCAGTTTTCAGGTTGAAGCTCATTTGAATACTATTTTGTTACTGAAAGTTTAAAATAATGGACATAAAAGGAGTCCCTCTATTTCATTGGTTGAAATGTGCTCTCTTTTAACTTGACCTTTGTCTATTTCATATCCATCTAATCTACCATCATATTAGGGTTTTATTATTATTTTATTTTTTAATCTTTTGGACCATGTCACATGGCTTGTGGGATCCTAGATCCCCAACCAGGGACTGAATCCAGCCGGGCCCAGGGCTGTGAAAGCGCCAAGTCCTCACCACTGGACCACCAGGGAATTCCCAATATTAGAATTTTTAAAAGTCTCATCCCTTTTCAAAAAAATTTGATCCATTGATAAAATAAGAAAATATACTCTAAGTTTCATTTGTATCTACAAACAAAATTTTAACTAATAAAAAGTATTAACTAAGCCTCATACTTTCCAATCATCAAAGCTCCTATAATGTGTATGAGAACTAAGGTGGTGAGTGCACTGAGATTCAGCATATAGCTAAGGAGGTGTGCAGTTCACAGAAAGACTGTTAGGTATCTTTCTATTATCTCTTCAGAGTCGGACACGACTGAGCAACTTCACTTTCACTTTTCACTTTCATGCATTGGAGAAGGAAATGGCAACCCACTCCAGTATTCTTGCCTAGAGAATCCCAGGGATGGGGGAGCCTGGTAGGCTGCTGTCTATGGGGTTGCACAGAGTCGAACACGACTGAAGCGACTTAGCAGTAGCAGCTTCAGTAAACACAAATATTTTCTGGGTAAATGCAAAATTCTGCAATGTCCCATGGACAGAGGAGCCTGGCAGGCTACAGTCCATGGGGTGGCAAAGGGTCGGACACGACTTAGTAACTGAACACACACACGCACAATTAATACTTAAGGAAATGTTAATTTGATGCATTTATGAATTTTTAACTGTTCTCAAAAAACTCTATCAGTGAGCTGGATTCACCTTGATCTTGTCATCTGTGGATGTTTTAAAGACATAAGTGGAGTTTTTAAAATTTTTATACTGGGATTACTAATGCTAATTTTGCTTATCCATTCAGATTGGGTCAGATTTACTTAATTCTCCAGATGGGAAAGTGTGTAGTCAGTTAAAATAGCTATGACCTGAGAAGGCAATGGCAACCCACTCCAGTACTCTTGCCTAGAAAATCCCATGGATGGAGGAGCCTGGCAGGCTGCAGTCCATGGGGTCGCTGAGTCAGACACGACTGAGTGACTTCACTTTCACTTTTCACTTTCATGCATTGAAGAAGGAAATGGCAACCCACTCCATTGTTCTTGCCTGGAGAGTCCCAGGGACAGGGGAGCCTGGTGGGCTGCTGTCTGTGGGGTTGCACAGTGTTGGACACGACTGAAGTGACTTAGCAGCAGCAGCAGCAGCAGAAGAAGAAACAGTCTTCTTTTGCATATGTGTCACCCCTGAGACCTAGTTTTCCTCTACCACATCACTGTGTTTGTGCTTTATATTGGTTAATTTAACTTACATTGGGGATACTGGAGAACATTCCATGATCGACGTTGTTGTTTGCATTGCTACTTTTTAAAGATTGAAGACAATTTTATCTTATGCCATAAGCTCTTACAGACATCAAAATGGCCACGAGTGATAATATTGTTCAGAATTTCAATCCTGTTAGCAGCAAACTCTTGAGAGCCTATTGGAGAGCAAGGAGATCAAACCAGTAAATTCTAAATATTCAGTAAATCCTGAATATTCATTGAAAGGACTGATGCTGAAGCTGAACCTTCAACACTTTGGCCACCTGATTGCAAAGAGCTGACTCACTGGAAAAGAACCTGATGCTGGGAAATATTGAAAGCAAGAGGAGAAGAGGGTGACAGAGAATGAGATGGTTGGATGGCATCATCCTGTAATTGTTACTTCCGTAAATAAAAGTCTAATTTTTGACTTTGTGAATATGATATCTTAGGGAGAAAATGCTTGATTTGTATATAGAGAATCAAATGTATCACACAAATGAGACCACTGCCCAGGGTCAAAGATGCATTTTACCTTCTACAGCGATACCATCAAGGAAAAGTAACATTGTGTGAAGTTTAAATCCATGTTATAACCCACTGCCCACATCTTCAGCATCCATTAGTGTTTCTGAAACTAATGGATTTTCAATACCTTGGTGAGTTTATAACCCACCATTTTCCTTTTAAATGAAGTGTGTATCTTCTGTAGAAACTCGAGATATATTTCAACTGGGAAGTTCAGTGGCTTGTTATGAGACTGCATTTTAGTTGAAGGTCAAATTTTTTTCACTAAATTGTTTGCCTGGCAAAATGTTTAGATCCCAAATCTTGACAAATATCTTTAATCAGATAGGTTTATACTTTCATGTCTAATAGGGGGAATTTTGACATCAGAAATATTACTATAAGTTTTAAAAATTCATACATGTAATAATTATCTTTATAAGAAAGGCTTGATGATATAAATATGACTTCGGAAATAGTTAACATGGTCCAGAACCAAATCTGAATATTGCTTATGTGTAGCATGAGATATTTTAAATTATAAAGATGCACATGTGTTTGTTTTTCTTTTCTACATAAACTGTAATTCTTAGCAAGTATACAAATATGAATTTGGGGTCAGGATTTAGAAACTATCATTGGGTGAATTCATAATTCTTTGATATAGTGTTATGTCTTATGATGTATAAACTTGGCTGATTTAATGAGCATGCAGTTCAAACAGAACATGGTTAAAATCAATACTTTAATAAATATTAGTGATATTTATTTAATGTTCTTTTGATGACCATGCTATTTTACCATAAGCTGAGTCAGATTCTCCTTGTAAATATACTGAAACCCACTATTTCAGTAAAACCTGCCCAGCAGGCTCTAAGAATTAAGTCTGCTTCTTTACTTTGGAAACAGTTAACATTTAACGATGACCCTATATACGAGACAGCAAAAGAGACACAGATGTAAAGAACAGACTTTCAAACTCTGTGGGAGAAGGCGAGGGTGGGATGATTTGAGAGAATAGCATTGAAACATGCACATTATCATATGTGAAATAGATCTCCAGTCCAGGTTCGATGTATGAGACGTTGAGGGTACTCAGGGCTGGTGCACTGGGATGACCCTGAGGGACGGGATGGAGAGGGAGGTGGGAGGGAGGGTCAGGATGGGGAACACATGTACACCCATGGCTGATTCATGTGAATGTATTGCAAAAGCCACCACAATATTGTCAAGAAATTAGCCTCCAATTAAAAAAAAAAAAAGATGTTATGAGTCTAGTGCTGGTTTTGTGAAACAGAAGCATGAGGTAAGTCTCATATTTCTTAATGTTCTCACTTATATTTCATAAGTGGTGGATCTAATAGTTATGCCAAAAATATAACACAGTCAGCTCGTTGATGGGTATGTCTTTGCACATATATCTGGGTTTGTTCTGAGTGCTTGTTTTCTTTTGTTGCTCAAATTCCCTTTCTTCCTCTCTTTTTCTACTATGCTGTGTGGCTTGTGGGATCTTAGTTCCCAGTCAGGGATTGAACCCAGGCCCTTGGCATGGAACCCAGGCCCTCAGTAGTAAAAGCACAGAGTCCTAACCACTGGATGGCAGAATTCCTAAAATTCCCTTTCTTCTAACAGGAAATTATTTTAATGTATGAAATGTATGTCACTATTATCTCATTTTGTTACAGTTCTTAATTACAAGAATTTTCAGTGGGGGAAATGTACATAATTTTTGTGAATGATTTAATGAAAAATATTTGAAGGAAAAAATCAGTTAGGAAATAGAAGATAAAATTGAGACAGTATTATATTAATATAAGAAAAGACAAAGAGCTAGAAATAGGGTAAAATTAAATTTGAAGATCACTCCAGGAGTTCAGTATTTTACAAATAAGAATCTCATAAAGACACCAGAGATAATGAAGAGGAGAAAAATATCAAAGGAAAAAAGAAAATTTCTCTGAATTGAGGATCATGTGTTTCTGGATGAAAGGATCCACAAAGTACCCTGGAATGAATAGAAAAGACCTGCATTGAGTATTCTGGGTTGATTTCCTTCAGGATTGACTGGCTTGATCTCCTTGCTGTACAAGGAACTCTCAAGAGTCTTCTCTAGCACCACAATTGAAAGGCATCAGTTTTTCAGCACTCAGCCTTCTGTATGGTCCAACTCTCACATCCATACATGACTGCTGGAAAAACCCGAGTTTTGACTATATGGACCTTTGCCTGCAAAGTGATGTCTTTGCTTTTTAATATGCTATCTAGGTTTGTTATAGTTTTCCTTCCAAGGAGCAAGCATCTTAGAGCCCAAGAAAATTAAGTCTGTCACTGCTGCTACTTTTTTCCCACCTATTTGCCATGAAGTGATGGGACCAGATGCCATGATCTTCACTTTTTGAATGTTGAGTTTTAAGCCAGCTTTTTCACTCTCCTCTTTCACCTTCATCAAGAGGTTCTTTAGCTCCTCTTCACTTTCCATCATTAGAATGGTATCATCTGCATATCTGAGGTTGTTGATATTTCTCCTGGCAATGTTGATTTCAGCTTGTGCTTCATCCAGCTCTTTATTTCACATGATGTACTCTGCATAGAAGTTAAATAGGGTGACAATATACAACCTTGTCATATTCTTTTCCCAGTTTTGATCCAGTCCATTGTTCCATGTAAAGTTCTAACTGTTACTTCTTGACCTTCATACAGGTTTCGTAGGAGGCAGGAAAGGTGGTCTGGTACTTCCACTTGTTTAAGAATTTTCTACAGTTTGTTGTGATCCACAAAACAAAGGCTTTCGTGTAGTCAGTAAAGCAGAAGTACATATTTTTCTGGAATTCCCTTGGCTTTCTCTCTGATCCAGCAGATGTTGGTAATATGATCTCTGGTTTCTCTGCCTTTTCTAAATCCAGCTTTTACATCTGGAAGTTCTTGGCTCACGTACTGCTGAAGCCTAGCTTGAAGGATTTTGAGCATAACCTAACTAGCATGTGAAATAAGTGTAATTTTACAGTAGTTTGTACATTCTTTGGCACTGTTCTTATTTGTGATTGGAATGAAAATTGATCTTTTCCAGTCCTATGACCACTGCTGAGTTTTCCAAATTCGCTGGCATATTGAGTTTAGCACTTTCACAGCATCATCTTTTAGGATTTTAAACAGCTCAGCTGGAATTCTGACACCTCCAGTAGCTTTCTTTGTAGTTTTGCTTCCTAAGGTCCACTTGACTTCAGACTCCTGGATGCCTGGTTCTGGGTGAGTGACCACACCATTGTGGTTATCAGGGTCATTAAGACCTTTTTTGTATAGTTCTGTGTATTCTTGCCACCTTTTTAATCTCTTCTGCCTCTGTTAGGTCCTTACTGCTCTGCCTTTACTGCACCCATCCTTGCATGAAATGTTCCCTCAGCATCTCCAGTTTTCTTTAAGAGATCTCTACTCTTTCCCGTTCTGTTGTTTTCTTCTACTTGTTGCACTTTTCATTAAAGAAGGCCTTATTTCTCCTTGCTGTTTCCTGGAACTCTGCATTCAGTTGCGTATATCTTTCCCTTTCTCCATTGCTTTTAGCTTCTCTTCTTTCCTCAGCTATGTGTAAAGAATGCTCAGGCAACCACTTTGCCTTCTTGCATTTCATTTTCTTTGGGATGGTTTTGGTCACCACCTCTTGTACAGTGTTACAAACCTCTGTGCATAGCTCTTTAGGCATTTTGTCTACCGGATCTCATCCTTTGAATCTATTCATCACCTCCACTGTATAATCCTGAGGGAGTTGATTTAGGTCATACCTGAATGGTCTAGTAGTTTTCCCTACTTTCTTCAGCTTAAGCCTGAATTTTGTAATAAGGAGCTGATGATCTGCGTCACAGTCAGCTTCATGTCTTGTTTTTGCTAGCTGTATACAGATTCTCCATCTTTGGCTGCAAAGAAATATAATCAGTCTGACTTCAGTATTGACCATCTTGGTGATGACTATGTTTAGAGTCACTTGCTGTATTGTTGGAAAAGGCTGTTTGCTATGACCAATGTATTCTCTTGACAAAACTCTGTTAATCTTTGCCCTGCTTCATTTTGTATTCCAAGGCCAAACTTGCCTGTTACTCCAAGTATCTCTTGACTTCCTACTTTTGCATTTCAGCCTATGATGAAAAGGATATATATATATATTTGGTGGTAGTTCTACAAGGTCTTGTAGGTCTTCATACAACCATTCAATTTCAGCTTCTTTGGCATTAGTGGTTGGGGCATAGACTTGAATTACTGTTATTTGAATATTTTGCCCTGGAAAAGAACTGAGATCATTTTGTCATTTTTGAGATTTCACCTAAGTACTGCATTTCAGACTCTTTTGTTGACTATGAGGGGGCTACTCCATTTGTTCTAAGGGATTCTTGCCCACAGTACTAGATATAATGGTCATCTGAATTAAATTTGTCCATTCCATCCATTTTAATTCACTGATTCCTAGGATACTGATGTTCACTCTTGCTATCTCCTGCTTGACCACATCCAATTTGCCTTATTTCATGGACCTAACATTTCAGGTTCCTATACAATATTGTTCTTTACAGTATCAGACTTTACATTCACCACCAGATAGAGTGGTGAATGTAAATCCACAGTTGAACACCATTTCCACTTTGGCCCAACTGATTCACTCTTTCTGGAGCTATTAGTAATTGTCCTCTGCTTTTGCCCAGTAGCATATTGGACACCTTCCGACCTGGGGGCTCATATTCTGGTGTCACATTTTTTTTGACTTTCACACTGTTCATGGAGTTTTCACAGCAAAAATGCTGGACTGATTTGCCATTCTCTCCTCCAGTGGACCATGGATTGTCAGAACTCTCCACTATGACCCATGGGCCTTGCGTGGCCCTGCATGGCATGACTCATCTTCATTGAGTTATGCAAGCCCCTTCATGGAGTATGTTACTGTTTAAATAAGTCTACTTCTTACCTATCACTTTCTCTCTCACTGAATTCTTTCTGCAATGAGACATAAAGTACCTGAGCTTCAGTAAGTTCTGAGACCTGATGTATGATCTCAGTTAAAAGACCACTGGTTCAAATCTCACCCTGGGTTTTGGCTGGGTGTGAGTCACAGTCTGTGAGTTCAAGTCCCAGACTGAGTTGCACAGTTTCACTTTGGCAGATGTCACTCACATCTTGATTGGTGCAGTCAACACCCACCCTCCCTGTCCCTTTTTGACAGCCTCCCTATGCTTTACACCCAAGAAAGCTAAAACGGTATTTTCCAGACTCTCTTGCAGCAACAGTTCTGCATGTTACCAAGGACTCATCATGCAAACTCACCCACGAAAGACTTGAAGGGTGGAGAAGCGTAGAGTGGTGGCTACATGGGGTACCTGAAATTCTGGGGCATCGGTGACCAAGGCTGTACGAGGTCAGTGTTTCTCAATCTTTTTCTTCTTCTTATTGATCTCCTAAAGAGCCTTTTTAGACTTGCCCCCTTAATTTAAATACCACAAATAAACTACATATCTACGTACTAGATGTGTGTTTTATGTTTTAAAGAGTAAGTTTGCTTAGCCTCCCCCTTCCTCCAAACAATTTTTGCTGCTGTTGGGGCAATACCGCCCCTGTTGAGAATGAGTGTACCATCTGGTTCCTAAAATCCTAAGTACCAAACAGCAGGGGGTAGATGCACAGGATGGTGGTGTGTAGGGGGGATGGTGGTTACTATTTGAACAGTCCAGTGGTGTGACTGAGTGTTGTTCCTGGCTGTGTAACATCCATGTGTTCCAACACAGGATAGAAGTGAAAGGAATCCTTCCATGACGCCAAAAAAAAAAAAAAAGAATCCTAGGCTCAAGGCTCACTTTAGAGAGCAGCCAATCCAGGATGGATAAGGAGAAAGTAGTGTTCTGGAATGTAAAACTGAGAGATTATACAATGCATATGATCATGGTGATAAGAGTTTTAAAGTCATGTGGTAGGATTTAGAGATGAATTAGTGATAGTTACATAGAAAACAGAATGAAGAAAATGAAAAGGCAAATTTTAACTCTAGGAAAAATATAAAGCAGTAGCAAAATGGAAACATGATCATAGTATACGGTGTGACTTATCTTTGAATGATATTTATGAGGTCATAGTAATGAAAATTCTGAATATTTACTTAATCCAAAGTAGTGATACAATTATATCGGGAGGCAAGGGTTGGAGGGAGAATGAGAAAAGAGCTGTATTCAGGCATAGTAAAGTCATTGATGTATAATATTTAAAATGAGGAGGTCTTGAAATAGCTATATAGAGACTTCCCTGACAGTTCAGTGATTTAGACTTCGCCTTCCAATGCAGGGTGGTGGCGGTTCAATCCCTGGTCAGAGAACTAAGATCCCACATACCTCATGGCCGATAAACCAAAATATAAAACAGAAGCAATATAGTAGCAAATTCAAAAGAGACTTAAAAAATAGGTCCACGTCAAAAAAACCTTAAAAAAAAAAAAAGAAATAGTAATACAAACTTTTGTTTTTAAGAAAGTGCAGAGGACAATGCCAACAGAGACAGTTATAAAAGTTGACTCCAGCAAGCAAAACAGGAGTGGGGGCAGGTGGGACCAGGGACTTGACTTTTTCATGAAATTCAGTGCTATTTGATGTTTAAATTTACACCTGTTTTACTTCACCTTGGTATGTACAGACTTTTCCACCATTTCTCCTCTTCACCGCAAGTCTTTCAATAGAAAACACTGGTGATCAAAAATATCTGTGCCTTGGACTTTCCTGATGGTTTAGTCGTTAAGACTCTGTTTCCACTCCAGGTGGCAAAGGTTCGATCCCTGGTTGGGGAAGTTCCACTTGCCACCTGTGAGATCATTAAAAAAAAAAAAAAAACTGTCCCTTGATGCTGAGGTCATCCATCTCTTTGTCCCGAGTGTATATCATACCCTCAGTGCCAGGCTCTTTTACATTTGCCCAGTTAATCTGCACTGGGGGAAACTGATCAGAAAGAGTGAACAAGCTCAAAGGTATGTTAATAGAGAAATACTTAAATGTCGTTATTGTTATTGTTCAGTTGCTAAATCTTGTCTGACTCTTTGTGACCCCATCGACTGCAGCAAGCCAGGCTTCCCTGTCCTTCACTCTCCTAGAGTTTGCTCAAATTCATGTCCATTGAGTAGGTGATGCCATCCAACCATCTTATCCTCTGTCATCCCCTTATCCTCCTGCCCTCAGTCTTTCCCAGCATCAGGGTCTTTTCCAATGAGTCAGCTCCTCACATCAGGTAGCCACAGGTAGCCATAGTATTGGAGCTTCAGCTTCAACTGGGCTTTAGTTCACAGGAAGTAAAGAATTGGACAGTACTGAGCAACCTACAAAACTTCAGTATATGCATGAGAATTAGACATTGCCAAAATGCAGATTCCAGTTCCTTGACCTAGAAATTATTGTTCTCATTTTTCTCCCTTTTTTAAAAACATTCTGATTCTTTATGTGTTTGGTATGGTCCAGGAATCTGGATTTTAAACAAGTGTCACGGGTAATTCTGATTAATGTGGTACTATGGAAGCCATGGAGACACACTCACTTGTTGAGTTGTATCAGACATACTAGAGTTGATTTTATTTTTCTTTTATTTGAGTGACACTCAAGGAATTCCAAAGGGAACAATTTTAACTGCTTTCTCAGCTAAATATCTAGGGACCAGTAGCTGAATATATTTTACACGAAGAGGAATGGAGTAGCTTTATGCAATAAGATCAAGTTCCTGGCTCCTGTCCTAGAATAATGTAAGATCATTTCATTGGTTACCAGTTGGATGCTAACCAAAGAAAGATAAATATTTGTGGATTCAGAGATAGTATTTAAAGAATACTGTAGAGAAGGATAAAGTCTAATGCTGCCTGGAATTTTCAAAATCATCAATCAGAATAATCATTTTTAAATGCATCACAATGTAATATGGCAAATTATAAATTATACATTCATTTGCTTAGTTCTTACCCATGAAATTCTTACATAAATTACTGTTTGTCTTTTTTTCATCCTTTTCCTTCTGTGTAGGTTGTAAAGGCTCAGAATAGACACTGACAGTTGAAAAAAATAATATAACTTACCATAATATGTTCCAGCATCTGAGAAGATGAAAAAGTTTAAACCTAGCTGTCACTTATTTTTGTAAGTATAAAGCTCTATTAACACTTTCAGGTGAGATAGGCCAGGACTATAGTAAATCATCTAAGTTAATGTCCTTTTTACAATCCAATTCTTAGCCCTTAGTGTTTCCCACCCCCCAGCCCCTATTTGGAGGCAGAAGCTAAACCAGCCTTTGTTTCTACTTTCCACTTCTACTTTGTATATTATTTCTATGGTAAATGTGACCATATACTGTAAGGTCAGTTATTCCTAAAATAATAATGGTGAGGATGATAATGGTGATGGAGGTGATGATGGTTAGTATTTATTGAGAGCTTACAATGTTATAAGCATTAAGTGTTTTATGTGCATAAAGTTATTTGAATGGCATAAATCATTATAATTCCCATTCTATAGATGAGAAGATTGAGGCCCAGGGAGGTTAAAAAATCTTCAGTTCAGTTCAGTCACTCAGTCGGGTTCGACTCTTTGCGATCCCATAAACTGCAGCATGCCAGGCCTCCCTGTCCATCACGAACTCCCGGAGTTCACTCAAACTTATGTCCGTCAAGTCGGTGATGCCAAAAAATCTTGCCCAGTATAAATTAAGTAACAAATAGGCTTCAAACTCAGATATGCAGATGATACCACTCTAAAGGCAGAAAGTGAAGAATAACTAAAGAGCCTCTTGATGAGGGTGAAAGAGGAGGAGAAAACACTGGCTTAAAACTCAACATTAAAAAACTAAGATCATGGCATCTGGCTATCACTTAATGGCAAATAGATGGGGGAAAAGAGACAGATTTTATTTTCTCGGGCTCCAAAGTCACTGCGGACAGTGACTGCAGCTGTTAAATTAAGAGACACTTGCTCTTTGAAAGGAAAGCTATGACAAACCTAGACAACATATTAAAAAGCAAGGACATCACTTTGCAGACAAAGGTCTGTACAGTCAAACTATGGTTTTTCCAGTAGTCATGTATGGATGTGAAAGCTGAACCATAAAGAAGGCTGAGTGCTGAGGAATAGATGCCTTTGAACTGTGGTATTAGAGAAGACTCTTGAGAGTCCCTTGGACAGCAAGGAGATCAAAACAGTTAATCCTAAAGGAAATCAACCCTGAATATTCATTGGAAGGACTGTTGCTGAAGCTGAAGCTTCAATACTTAGGTTGCCTTATGCGAAAGGCCGACTCATTGGAAAAGATCCTGATAGTGGGAAAGATTGAAGGCAAAATAAGAAGGGAGTGATGCCATGATCTTCGTTTTCTGAATGTTGAGCTTTAAGCCAACTTTTTCACTGTCCTCTTTCACTTTCATCAAGAGGCTTTTTAGTTCCTCTTCACTTTCTGCCATAAGGGTGGTGTCATCTGCATATCTGAGGTGATTGATATTTCTCCCGGCAATCTTGATTCCAGCTTGTGTTTCTTCCAGTCCAGCATTTCTCATGATGTACTCTGCATATAAGTTAAATAAGCAGGGTGACAATAGACAGCCTTGACGCACTCCTTTTCCTATTTGAAACCAGTCTGTTGTTCCATGTCCAGTTCTAACTGTTGCTTCCGGACCTGCATACAGATTTCTCAAGAGGCAGGTCAGGTAGTCTGGTATTCCCATCTCTTTCAGAATTTTCCACAGTTTATTGTGATCCACACAGTCAAAGGCTTTGGCATAGTCAATAATTACTTTCTATAATCCTACCTTCCTAATGCCTCAACAAAGTTAGGGGTAATATTTCAAATGAAGAATCTGAGAAAGGGGCTTCCGTTGGTGGTTATTTCCCCTTGATTTGCATTCTGGTTTTGGATGTGGCAACGCATTATTTATAAATTTAGTAATACAATTGATTTGAACTACCTTGGGACCATTTGGTATATCTTTCATTACAGTTTTTCCCTTAGTTTTAATGTATTGTGATTTTCATAAGAACTATCATGTGATAGACAGTATGTTAAGCCTAGGTCAGAATTTACATACAAAAACCTAAATAAGAGAGAATAACCATTGGCTTTCAAATGGAAAATAAGTGAAAAGATAATTTGATGAAATAGAAACCAGGCCATAATGTTTTTATAAGGATGTTAATTAGCAGGTGAAGTGAAAAGTCACTCAGCTGTCTGACTCTTGTGACCCCATGGACTCTAGCCTGCCAGGGTCCTCTGTCCATGGCATTTTCCAGGCAAGAATCCTGGAGTGGGTTGCCATTTCATTCTCCTCCTTAGCAGGTATACCCCATGTTTAACCAGAGGAGTCACCTGTCCAGGAGACCAAGTCCTTTTGCCAGGGGAGAGGGCTAGATGTGGTAACCACAGAGTTTACACATGGACATGATCGCATTCCTAATTCCTCACCACTTAGGGCTCTAGCATTGGTATTGTAAGCCATGGACAAAACCCAGCATCTGGAAAATGACAATAATATAGGAAGGATCTAAGGAGAAAACAACATATGCTTTTCAATACTCACAAGAGGGAAACTTGCTGAAAGTGATAGGCTTCTGAGGGGCAACACAGAATTCTTTGGTGGGCTGGAAACTCACCAAAAGCTTTCTCTTTGTTCCAGAGCCAGCAACAGAAGAGGTGAGGAAGCAACTCCCGCTCTAGCAGCCAGACTGGACTATTTAGAAGAGCAGTCAAGCATCTCTATTTGACGTGTCTCTGGTTAGAGATGTCAACATATTTAAGGAAGGGAACTCTTATAATTATAGACAAGCTGAAATAACCTGAACTATTAGGCAGAACTGAGAAAATAAGTCCTTCTTAGCCTATGTGTTACCCCAACTAGAGGCAATAGTTCAGCTAGTGGTGATGGTGATAATGATGAAAGCTGTGGTGGGTATTTTTGACTTACATTTAAGATGTTTCATAATTTGGACACAAATGCTATTATGTAAACATGGGGAAGCGTGGGAGTCTGTACTCTGTTTTTCTATGCCTAAGCAGCAGAGGGTTTCAGATGGTGTCATTATGGTAAATAAGCACTAAGGGGGTGCTCTTTTAATTGAGATGATTCATTGATGTAATGGTAGAAAAGCCAAATGAATCTATGAGGGAAATATTTCCCCAAGATCCACAGATACAACACAGAAATCATCACAGATCTTTGAGAATCACAGACATCGTTGAGAAAAAAAGTTGATTAGAGATGTAGTAACTTACAGGTAGTTATGAAACCAGTGAAACAAGTGGAAGGCAATGCAATTCTCCAATTGATAGTAGGAGTTTGGCTTTATCTCTTAGTCACACAAAACTAGACTGAATGGCTCAGAGAGACAGAAAAAAATTCTAGAAATTCTTGGGAGTCACAATTTCAGAAGGAGCCATTGAAATTATTTAGTTTTTTAATCTCTTAATGTATACACAGTAAAACTGAAGATAAGAGGTTTGTTTGTTGTTAAAGGTCATCCTTAGAGCCAGAAAACAGCTGCACCAGGATTTCAATGGCTCCAGGCAAGTCTCCTATCTCTACTGTTTTCTGTGCTTGTTACCTCTGGTTCAGTTTATTTTTTGAAGTCCTAACTGAATCATGTATGTCTTAAAGGGCAACTTTCTGAATTTCATGTTTTGGTCTCAAGCTAGGGTTAGCTTGTTGTTGTTCAGTCGTTAAGTCATGTCTGACTCTTTGTGACCCCATGAGCTGCGGCACTCCAGGCTTCCTTGTCTTTCACTATCTCCTGGAGCTTGCTCAAATTCATGTCCATTGAGTCAGTGATGCCATCCAACCATCTCATGCTCTGTCACCCCCTTCTCCTCCTGACCTCAGTCTCTCCCAGCATCAGGGTCTTTTCCAATGAGTCAGTTCTTTGCATCAGATGGCCCAAGTATTGGAGCTTCAGCATCAGTCCTTCCAGTGAATATTCAGGGTTGATTTCCCTTACAATTGGCTGGTTTGATCTCCATGCTGTTCAAGGGACTCTCAAGACTCTTCTCCAGCACCACAGTTCGAAAACATCAATTAATGCTTAGCTTATAAGTGCTTAAAGATGCCAGTTGGTTACTTGGGGCTTTTATTATGCGTATGGTCCAACGCCCTTCATCAGAGTTATCCCAAGATATAAGAGCAGAGAATAGGCAAAATAATTGCCTTGCGAACTCAAATTTCATGACACATACCATTTTTACGAAACAAAAACAGCTTGGCAAATTATTCATTCTTCTGAGTGGTTTATTCAAAGTTAAAAATAAGTTGGGAAGGGAAACCTTCATTTTAGCAATCTTCAATTACCATTTAGTGGGGGAGACCTAAGTAGCCAGGATGAGAACACGGGCAGATGGTCATTTTATGATATGTGAACTCTTAGTGCTCTCACAATTTGGTCTAAGTAATTCTTGTTAAAATGTGCTTGCTCCATTGAAAGCGCTTTCCTGCTCATTATTATTTCTCATACTAATATTACAAATATCTATAAAAATAACCTATTATTAATTTTATGCTGATACTTCGTTGCTGTGTGGGCTTTTCTCTAGTTGTGGTGAGTAGGGGCAACTCTCAGGGATCGAACCTGTGTCTCCTGCATTGGTGGGCATAACAATCCATATTTAAGGCACGGAGATTTAAGACAGATTTCTCAAGTTCACAGCTGTTTGGTGCAAAAATCAGGATAAAATGTTTGGGGTTAAAATATACACACTAACATTATATATACAATAGATAACCAAGAAGGACCTGCTGTTGGAGAAGTAAATGGCAACCCACTCCAGTATTCTTGCCTGGAGAATCCCATGGACAGAGGAGCCTGGAGGGCTACAGGCCATGGGGACAAGGCTGAAGCGACTTAGCACAAGAACCTACTGTATAGCACAGGGAACTATACCCAATATCTTGTAATAACCAATAATGGAAGAGAATGTTAAAAAAAGGAATATATATTCATATATATACATGTATAACTGAGTCATCTTGTTGTACACCTGAAACTAACACAACATTGTAACTCAACTATATTTCAATGAAAAAAAAAGGTCAGGACTAAAGTTCAGGTCTTTTGACTTTCAACCAAGTTTTTTTTCTCCTGGATGCATTCTTTTCATTCTAACATTAAAAAAGGATCTTGTTTTGTATTTTTCTTATAACAATTGACTGTTTTATGAATGCTGCTACTGCTAAGCCACTTCAGTCGTGTCCAACTCTGTGCGACCCCATAGACGGCAGCCCACTAGGCTCCCCCATCCCTGGGATTCTCCAGGCAAGAACACTGGAGTGGGTTGCCATTTCCTTCTCCAATGCATGAAAGTGAAAAGTGAAAGTGAAGTTGCTCAGTCGTGTCCGACTCTTAGCAACCCCATAGACTGTAGCCTACCAGGCTCCTCCATCCATGGGATTTTCCAGGCAAGAGTACTGGAGCGGGGTGACATTGCCTTCTCTGGGTTTATGAATACGTATGTCTGTTTCTTGTTTTGATTATGAGCATCATTTACTCTTTATAGCATGTCCCACCCCACAGTTCACGAGGATAGCAACCACTCAGTAAATGTCTGTTTTTAAGATCAAGTATGTGACTTTTATAAGATGAATGTTATCTGAGTTAGGACAGTGAGGCATTATATATAATTAATTCAATTCTTTCCCCTATCATCACAGTTTAATAAGAGCTTCAGGTCTAATTAGCAGATACTGGTCAAAAGGCCTGCATCAAATTTATGCTATCATCACTGAGTTATTAGCTTGAGATATGGGCTTCACTTCCTTCATTAAAAACATGAGGATGCAGTACTTTTACTATGAGAAAAATAGTCTCTATTTTCAGAATCACATCACATCTCTTGGATGGTGATGAACATTTCTTAAGTCTTACTATATACCAAGCACAGTCTGAATTCTTAGTCAAGCTTTTATAACTTTATAACTCAGAGCTGGTGCCATTATTATGCTTTTACATATGAAGAAACTGAACCTTAGGTTAAGTAACTTGCCCAAGGTCTTACAGCTAACAGAACAGAGACCGATAAAAACCTAGGTGGGTGTGACTCCCAAACCGAAGTTGTTAATACTCTACTGTACTATACCTATAGCTTTGACACAATTATAACATGATATTGACACAGCTAAAGTTACCAGTTGGATAATACTTTCCCCACTGCAGTTATTAAGTTAATTGCAGTCACCTCAAATAGTGAACTCTGTTCTGTCATGTCCTGCTGCTGCTGCTAAGTCATTTCAATCGTGTCCGACTCTGTGTGACCCCATAGACAGCAGCCCACCAGGCTCCCCTGTCCCTGGGATTCTCCAGGCAAGAACACTGGAGTGGGTTGCCATTTCCTTCTCCAATGCATGAAAGTGAAAAGTGAAAGTGAAGTCGCTCAGTCGTGTCTGACTCTTAGCGACCCCATGGACTGCAGCCTACCAGGCTCCTCTGCCCATGGGATTTTCCAGGCAAGAGTACTGGAGTGGGTTGCCACTGTCATGTCCTACTAAAATAAAAATCCAGTCTAAGGAAACTCCTTTTTGTAGACATTAGTTATTCTAGACCTGAGATTGTATCTTTATGTTACTTTAGGTTGTAGTATGTTACCAACATCAACTTTTTAAGTTTTAAAACAGTATTTCAAGTTTTCCTTCAGTCTGTATGCTTCAGTTCAGTCGCTCAGTCGTGTCCGACTCTTTGCGACCCCATGAATCGCAGCACGCCCGGCCTCCCTGTTCATTACCATCTCTCGGAGTTCACTTAGACTCATGTCCATCAAGTCTGTGATGCCATCCAGCCATCTCATCCTCGGTCATCCCCTTCTCCTCCTGCCCCCAATCCCTCCCAGCATCAGAGTCTTTTCCAATGAGTAAATGGACTGGTTGGATCTCCTTGCAGTCCAAGGGACTCTCAAGAGTCTTCTCCAACACCACAGTTTAAAAGCATCAATTCTTCGGTGCTCAGTCTTCTTCACAGTCCAACTCTCACATCCATACATGACCACAGGAAAAACCATAGCCTTGACTAGACGGACCTTAGTTGGCAAAGTAATGTCTCTGCTTTTGAAAATACTATCTAGGTTGGTCATAACTTTTCTTCCAAAGAGTAAGCGTCTTCTAATTTCATGGCTGCAGTCACCATCTGCAGTGATTTTGGAGCCCCCCAAAATAAAGTCTGACACTGTTTCCACTGTTTCCCCATCTATTTCCCATGAAGTGATGGGACCAGATGCCACCTGTATATTTTTTCTACACTTCCCCAAAGTGGCTGCTAAGTCACTTCAGTCGTGTCCGACTCTGTGTGACCCCACAGACGGCAGCCCACCAGGATCCCCTGTCCCTGGGATTCTCCAGGCAAGAACACTGGAGTGGGTTGCCATTTCCTTCTCCAATGTATGAAAGTGAAAAGTGAAAGGGAAGTCGCTCAGTCGTGTCCGACTCTTCGCGACCCCATGGACTGCAGCCTACCAGGCTCCTCTGTCCATGGAATTTTCCAGGCAAGAGTACGGGAGTGGGGTGCCATCGCCTTCTCTGTCCCCAAAGTGGAGGAAGGGAAAAACAGAAAACTTTCTGAGATTACCAGAGGGCTCCAGTTTATTGGTATGTTTGAATGCACAGCCCGTTGAACAGACTTGGTTTCTGATTACAGCTCCCCACGGAGAAGAAAGGCCCTGGCTTTTTAATTCTTCTCTGAATCTCTTGTTCAGTTTGGTTGTTAGGATTAAGTTAAGCAAGCAAAGAAGGTTAGGCAGGAAGCAATTGAATCAGTTAGTTCAACCGCCTCCTTTTCAGAGAGACCACTAAGTTCCAGGAGAGCTGATGATTTACTGAAGCCCATGTATACAAATCTGTGCTGTCTCACCGTCCCATGAGTCTACAATAGCTATCAAGAAAATGGCATGGTTGATAGCAGGTGAGAATTTCTGGGCTGGGTTTAAGAGCAAAGAGGGTGTAGTATTTAAGAAAAACTCCCAAGGCCTATTTCTTGGATCGTAGTCCAGTCTTGGCTATTTATTCACAGTGCTGTCTTGGGCAAGTTATTTCTCTGTGGCTCCACTTCTTTAGTTGAGGGTGTTAACTAAACTAACTAAACTACGGTTTAGTTAACGGTACCACCCTCACGTGGTTGGTTTGGGGATTAAGTGAGCTAGACCTTTAAAACAGCGATGAAAGCATTATGAAAGCGTGCGGCTGAAGTCTCACGAACCATTGTTTCTACCAAAAATTTCAGACGATTAAATGTTCCAATTTTGAGCTCTCTCATGCTCTATCCTGGCATTCCTCAGCGTTTGAAACCTTCTAAACAAAGTCGATACCTGCATTTTCGGAGAACTCAAATGGTTCACATTTATGAAATACTGAACAAACATTACACACACACCAGCACACATCGAACGCATGTGTTAAATGTACAATAGAAAAGAGTCTGGGGGAGCAGGCGCTTCAGGGGTTATTAAGAGATGCTGAGAAACAGCGTTCGTTCGATCCGAGCAAGGCGGTCCCAGGATGCGGATGCTGGCAGTTAAGGACACATACAGGCCGCAGGCACGGGTGACAACTGCGTCCCTCCCTGGGGTTGGGCGCCATCGCGGCGTCGGAGGGGACCAGTCTCACCCCTCCAGGCCCAGGTGGGCTGCAGGGTGACCGAAGCGCACACTCAACCGGAAACTAGCCCCAAGTTTGGGTTTATTTTTTTCACAACAATCCTGTGATGCTGGCGATGGACAGGGAGGCCTGGCGTGCTGCACTCCATGGGGTCGCAGAGAGTTGGACACGACTGAACAGCAATCCTGAAGACAAAGGCACTTCTTATCTAGGTCACCTTTTTTGGGGGTCTGTGGCCCTCCTCTTCCTCCCGGCCCCCCCGCCCCCCCGGCTTTGTCCCCAACTTCCCCCAGCGCTGACTCGACGGCGCCCCGCACGTCGGCCCGCCTTTGTCCGGCGGCCGCCCGGCTCCCCTTTGTTGTCCACCGCTGCTCCTGGAGAGGGGTGGGCTGGCCGCCGCGCTCGAGGAGGAGGAAGGAGGGATAGGCGGTGAGGGGGGGACCGTGTAGAGGAAGCAGAGAAGCCCCAACTCGAGAAGAGAGGTTGGCCCGCGAACCGTCAGCCAGGCGCATCCGGACAGCCCCTGGTCCCCCCTACGCGGGACTCCGGGGCCCCGGGGGGCCCGGGATGGGGGCGGAGCGCCGCTCGGCCGGCGGCCCCTGATTGGCTGCGGGCGTCGAGGCGCCGCGCCGCGATTGGGCCGCGGGGCTGTCTGGCGCGAGAGCGCGCGAGGTGGGGAGGGGGCGGCTGGAAGCTGCTGGAAGTCAGGGGGCGGGGCGCGCGCGGGCGGCCCCGGGGGGCGCGGGAGGGACGACGCGAGGGCGCGGCCGCGGGCCGGCGGGCGGGGGCGCCGAAGGAGGGCCGAGCGGGTGGCCGCCCCCCGGCCCCGCCCCGGCCCCGCCCCGCGCGCTCCGACCGCGGGCGGCCAGCGGGGCGGGCGGGCGAGCCGGCTGTATCCCCATCCTCTCGGGCGCGCACGAGCGGCTCGGGCGGAGCGGCAGGCCGGCCATGGCCACCACCAGCACCGCCAGCACCACCAGCACCACGGGCTCCACCCTGCTGCAGCCCCTCAGCAACGCCGTGCGGCTGCCCATCGACCAGGTCGGTATCCGAGGCGGCCCCGCTGGCCCCGCGCCTCCCCCTCCGCGCGGGACCCTGGGCGCGGGGCGCGAGCCCCACCGAGGGGAGGGGCGGACCTGCTTGTTATTGTCCTCGCGTAGCCAGGCACCGACTGCACTCCTCCCTGCCCAGCTGCCCACCCTGCCCCCACCACTCCGTGGCTGCCCGGGGTTGGGGGGCGCGCGCAGGGCCCCCGACGTGAGCGCGTGCATGCTTGGCCCCCGCTCTCCGCCTGGGCAGCGCCCGACCCCGGCGGGCAGTCGGCGATCGAAGCCCCGAGCGGCTTCCAGTGCGTGATGGGCACGGGTGTAGACAGTGCGTGGAAAGGCTGGGCTTTGCGGGAGCCTGGGGTGCCTGTGCCATCGCGTGGCACCCGATGCTCCGCCGTGGGGCGGGGGTGGAAAAAGGATGGATGTGCCTAGGTGGAGGGCGCAGTTGGACGCGCCGTGGTGTGGCCTGGAGGAGGCCAGCTCCGGGGTCGGCCACTGGCCCTTGGGGACAATTGGCGTTGAAGTGCGGCTTATTCGAGAAGGAGGCAACCGTTTGGCTGGGAGGTGGGTGGGGCGGGGGGCGGCGGGAAGGCAGAGGTTCTGCAGAAAAGTCGAAGTGAGTTTAATAACCAGGGTTTCCAGCGGAGAGAGTGGCAACGTTGTAGACGGGAGACACCCTCCCCCGCTCCCAAAAAGCGTTTGACACAATATAGGCGAAGATTGACATTTCACTCCTCACTTGGGAGTTTGCAAGGAAGGCCTAAAGGGTTATTGAGAAAGAAACACTCTTGCGATGGGAAAAGCAGCGCCATTTTTTTGTTCAGAAAAGAAAGTTTGGGAGTTGTCAAGAGTGTATTTGGGGCAGTTGGGGGCTCAGACACCATTGCTTTAGCCCCAGGCTAGAGGTAGTTTGCTGAAAATTTTGCTTCAGATTATTTCAAGTGGACTTGATCTAGAAGTGTTTGCACTTTGCAGGGGATCCTGGGTCACTGTCCTTCTCTTGAACGTGTTGCTGTCATTGATGTCATCAGGGATTTCATTTCTAATACAGGATTCCTCTGTGTCCAGACTCCGTTTCATAGCAGCAAGAGGGGACATTATCCCGTGCTTAACGCTGTGACACTTGGTACTTCGTGCTTCAGTGTTGGAAAAGTAGGATAGAATATGTCTAATGAGTATAGAAAAATTCTGTCTCTGTTCAGATCTGAATTCCTTACTTATATTACAGTCATAACTGTTGGTTTTCCTCCATCCATGGGATTTTCCAGGGATGAGTACTGGAGTGGGGTGCCATCGCCTTCTCCGTCTTAGTAAATACTATCCCCCATACATCTTTTTTTAAAATTAAAAAAATTATTTTATATTGGAGCATAGTTGACTTACAATGTTGTGTTAATATCAGGTGTACAGCAAAATGATTTGGTTATACATATACATACATCTATTCTTTTTCAGATTCTTTTCCCATGCGGGTTATTACAGACTGTGGAGTAGAGTTCCCTGTGCTGTACAGTAGGTTCTTGTTGATTATGTTTTATATATGATGGTGTTTATAAGTTTCTCCCAAACTCCTAACCCCCGTACATCTTAAATGAAAGTAAGAATGTGAGTCTTGCTAATAGATTCAGGTGCTAATAGTGAAATTCATCGCATGTTGTAAGAAAGTAGTCTTCTCTGTTTATTAATAAACTGATCAGAACTCAGGGATTTTTGCCTTCTCAGTCCTGTAGAGAATTCTCACTTTCCTGAAGTGGAGCAGAGTGTATGCCTTTTAATGTATTACAACACCCTTGGCTTAAGTAGGTTGCAGCTAGAATATCAGCAAATGCAGGGTAGATATCTGTTTAAAAACAAAAAAAAAAGTTTTGCCATTGAAAGCAGGAGAGATAGGCCTATAGCTTTTCACTTGATTTAGGGAACAGGATTGTGCTCTTTTTCCTCCCTCTTTCTCTCTGTTCTCTCTCCCTATCACTATGACATATTTTCTCTGCTGTGCTAATGCTTTTTAGTTTATATAATGCTTGTAACTTTAAAAGTGATTTGATGTAATGAAATCATTAAAAAAAAACTCAGCAATCAAGAGCAAGTTCATTTCAGTCCTGATATAAAGCAGGAGAATCAAGGGATGGTGACAGGACTTAAAATTTTGACTTTCCTCCTTTATTATCTACAGGTATTTTTTCTTTTTTTGTTGATTTATTTTTGGCTACGCTGGGTCTTCATTGCTGTCCGTGGGCTTTCTCTAGTTGCAGTGGGCTGGGCTGGTCTTCCCCGTGGTGTGCCAGCTTCTCACTCCGTGGCCTCTCGTTGCAGTGCTTGGGGTCGGTAGTTGTGGCTCATGGGCTTAGTTGCTCCGCTGCACATGGAATCTTCCTTCAGTTGTTATCGAACCCACACCCTGCTGCATTGGCTGATGGATTCTTATCCACTGCACCACCAGCGAAGTCCTCCACAGCTTTTGATTTTGTCTTTGAACACCTTCATTCTCTTGAGACTACTCTGAATTTGCATAGCCAGTTGTATTTTGGGTTGTTTTTTCTCTTAGCAAGTCTTAATATTGGTTTAATACAAGGCTTAACTTTTTATGGTGATAATACACTGTTTTTCTGAAGCACCGAAGAATTGACTTTTTTTTTTTTTTTTTGCTGATAAAGCACTTGGAATAACTAAAAATTCATTTAGTAAGACTGGATAAGTAGTCATTGAGCCACTATTTTGAAGTTGAGCAAAACAGAAATTAAATTTGGTAACATGTAAATAATCGTGTCCCAGTTGAGAGAAAGCCTCAGAATTAGTTGTAATCAAATAGTGTGATTCAACTGGAGAAAGACAAATCAGGAAATGAAAAGTGTAAAAATATAACTTGTTAGCATGTTAATTTGGTATGTGCTAATTAACAGTGTTTTGAGAAATTACGAAATTATAAAAGCAGTTATTTGATGTCAGAGGAAGAGAAGGACCTTAGAGCCAGAAAATAGCTTTTTTTGATAGAGTGAGTATGAAATTTCAGAAATGATAGAGATTACGAATGGGATATAAGAATGCACGTTGTAGGATCATGTAGGTGAGAAAGGAGGAAATATGTTGCACTGAGGCCAGGCGAAGAAAAGGAGCAACCTACTTAAGCCAAGGGTGTTGTAATACATTAAAAGGCATACACTCTGCTCCACTTCAGGAAAGTGAGAATTCTCTACAGGACTGAGAAGGCAAAAAACCCTGAATTCTGATCAGTTTATTAATAAACAGAGAAGACTACTTTCTTACAACATGTGATGAATTTCACTATTAGCACCTGAATGTATTAGCAAGATTCACATTCTAACTTTCATTTAAGATGTACGGAGGTTAGGAGTTTGGGAGAAACTTATAAACACTATGATATATAAAACGTATTCAACAAGAACCTACTGTACAGCACAGGGAACTCTACTCCACAGTCTGTAATAACCCGCATGGGAAAAGAATCTGAAAAAGAATAGATGTATGCATATGTATAACCAAATCATTTTGCTGTACACCTGATATTAACACAACATTGTAAGTCAACTATGCTCCAATATAAAATAATTTTTTTTTTTAATTTTTAAAAAAGACGTATGAGGGATACTATTTACTAAGATGGAGAAGGTGATGGCACCCCACTCTAATACTCATGCCTGGAAAATCCCATGGATGGAGGAGAACCAACAGTTATGATTGAAATATAAGTAAGGAATTCAGATCTGAACAGATACAGAATTTTTCTATATTCATTGGACATACTCTATTTTACTTTTCCAACACTGAAGCACGAAGTACCAAGTGTCACAGCGTTAAGCACGGGATAATGTCCCCTCTTGCTGCTATGAAACGGAGTCTGGACACAGAAGAATGCTGTATTAGAAATGAAATCCCTGATGACATCAATGACAGCGACACGTTCAAGAGAAGGACAGTGACCCAGGATCCCCTGCAAAGTGCAAGCACTTCTAGATCAAGTCCATTTGAAATAATCTGAAGCAAAATTTGGGGCAGCTGGAGGAGGAAATGGTAACCCACTCCAGTATTCTTGCCTGGAACCTGGAGGGCTACAGTTATTTGGGTCACAAAAGAGTTGGACACAACTTAGCGATTAAACAACAATGTATGTACATATGGTATTAAGCATTTGAGTAAAAGGTCTGTTTTAATTTATTTTTTTTAACATGTGGCAAGTTGTTTGGTAGATCATTGTTTTATATCCAGGTTGCCAGTGTATTTTTGGAGGACAAGGTGGAGAGGAAGACCTTTCCTAACGCTGAAGTGCTGGTGGAGATGGTTGGGGTGGGGAAAACCCTTTGTGGACAGAAGAGAGAATCCTTGCATCCTTTTTTGGGGGTCATTTTGTTGATTGACGGTTTCTATGTCTTCTCCCCAACTCAATGCCATGTAAACAACCCAGGAAGTGAAATACTATCTTAGGGAAAAGAGTAGTTTAAAACATTAACCGCTTTAATTCTCCTACAATTGTGTACTGTGATGAACTGTGTTCTATAGGTGAAGAAGCAAATGACATTCTCAGTTTTGAGCTTTTTTAAGATTATGACTTTTAGGAAAAGAAGGTGATTGGCAACAAAACAAGCAAATCAAAGGTCTGTTTTATTTTAAAATTGCCATTTGAATTTGAATGCTTTAGGTTTTGGACACAAATATTTAACTCATTTGTCACTCCTGTCTACTTCTGCACTCGAAATGAGCCTCAGCCTTCATCCTGAGAACCCTGCCGTATTGAGGCAGTCTGCTGTGGAAGATTCCTTTTCATTAGGAAGGCATATGGGCCTGAGAATCTTGACTCTGTATTTTGGGCCCTGCCAGTTAACTAATTTTGAATACGTCACTTTACATAAATGAGTTTCCCCCTGTGTAAAATCTGTGTTGCACTTGGTTTTGAAATTCCATGATTCTGTGTTTGTTTCATCCAGCTGCCCCAAATTCTTTTTGGACTGAGTTGAAGGGAGTATAAATATGAACTCGGGGAGGAAAATGGACTAATAGATTTTGATGTTTTCAGCAGTAAGTTTAAACTGCCCTTCTGGTTAGTCCCAGGGCAAATGCGAAGGACCGGTGCCCTAAGTTGTAGTCTATGTTGGTTTCCCTGTGTCAGTTTTCCTTCCTTGATAGAAAGTAGTAATGCCATGGCAGAGCAGAAATGGCGTGGTTGGTTTGGAATGAGATTCTGCCAGCCTTGTGCTTGTTGGCAAATTACTGTATATTTCCTGAAGACCCAGTTTCCTTATCTATAAAATAAAGAGAATAAATAATAGCTATTTGTATGCCAAGACTTGGAAGCAACCTAGATGTCCAACGACAAATGGGTGAAGAAGTTGTGGTACATGTACCTAATGAAATGTTACTCAGCCATAAGAAGGAATGAATTTGAGTCAGTTCTAGTGAGGTGGATGAACCTAGAGCTTGTTATACAGAGTGAAGGAAGTCAGAATGTAAAAAACAAATACTATATATTAACACGAGGACTCTAGAAAGATGGTACTGATGAACCTATTTGCAGGGCAGGAGTAGAGATGCAGACGTGGAGAACAGACTTGTGGACCCAGTGGGGGAAGGAGAGGGTGGGATGAAATGAGAGTAATATTGACATATATTTACTGCCATGTGTAAGATAGCTAGCTAGTGAGAAGGTGTATAACACAGGGAGCTCAGCCCAGTGCTCTGTGATAACCTAGAAGGGTGGGATGGGGGGGTTGGAAGGGAAGTTTAAGAGGGAGGGGATATATGTGTACTTATGACTGATTCATAAGAAACCCATGGTTTCTGTATGGTAGAAACCCAACACAAAATTGTAAAGCAATTATCCTCCAATTAAAAATAAATAATAAATAGTAGCTATCTGTAGATGATTGTGATGGTTAAAATACATGACCTGTGTAAAATACCCAGCTCCTGGTATATGTTTGCTGCATGTTCCTTTCTTCTTTACAAAGTATGCAGTATTTGGGATGTGTCTTCTATTTTTCTTTTGGGGAGCTGACATCTGTTCATATATATTCCATTTTAAGTCTCTAGGACTTCCTTTTTAGGAAGGGAAATTTCAGGCTCAGGTTCAGTCCTATCCCCCACACGGTGATTAAACTGGGATTAAAATCTCATTTTGAATTTGGAGTCAAAAGTGGTTTTTCTGCTTCCTCACCGTTCAAGAGTTCTTTGTCCTCTGCTTTGAAAATGCTTAAGTAGGCTCAGAGAACCCTAGTCTCTGTTTACCGTGGCCCATCAGAGCTGACTTTCCAGGGAAATAAAACAGCTCACATACAGCTTTTGCCTGCAGTCCGTTTAGCAGGTGGGATTCTGCGATGATAGAACTTGGCAAGATTTCTTTCAAATAAAGCAAGCTGCAAACAGGGGCCCCTGGAAGAGCGATCATGTAATGGTTTTATGAATGACCTGGGTCCTGCTTTGGTAAATATGTAGGGTGCGGAACAGGGCAGGGACAGCTGAAGTGTGAAAAGGTAGAGTTGGGCTTCAGGGGATTTGAACAGGTGGCACGTGCCCCCTCCTTTGCTTATCAGAATCCTCGCTGTTCTTTCAAGCCCACATCCAGTGCACCTTTCCCATGAATCTTCTCCCGAGTCCCATCTGATGTGACTGCTGTCGTGTTTGAACCACAGAGGCATTTTGGATCTGGCGCTGTTCTGGCATTTATGTTCTGCTTGATGTTGTGTGTATCCGTTAGGGTTCTGATAGGAGACAGGCTGAACTAGGTAACCACGGAGACTTCAAGAACCATTTACTAAGAGGTGGGCAGGTTTGGGGAAATCAGCAAGGACGGACAGTCTTCCAGGACCAACTCCTCTGGGCCTGGGAAGTGAGAGGAGGGAAGGGAGAGTCCTTGGGAAAGAGACCCCCCCAGGGGTGGAGGAGCAGCTGTGGCCCCCCGTGAGGACCCAGCCAGCCTGCGGTGGGCTTGAGGGACAGGGGAGCGGGGATGAATACCCCACTCCCTCCATCCTCTCATTCCTCCTGGTGCCCCGGTCCGAGGGCAGGTTGATGCTTCGGCGGAGGGTGGGGGGCACAGAATGCAGTGGATCCGGAGGGCACTAAGTCCCATGCAGGACACTACCGTCACTGATGCGTCCTCCACCTGTCACTCATCTCTCCACATGAGGAATACAGATTAAAAACCCTTTTGTTGGCCCTTAATGTGCAACCTCATCCTGTCTCTTTCTTCGCAGTCGCATGTTTTGAAAGAACAGTTGGATCGCGCCTCTTCCATTTTTCTCATTTCTGTTCACTTCCAGCCATCACAATCAGGCTTCTGCCGCCAATGCTAATAGCCACACCCAGTGGCAGGCTTTGCGCCTTGTAAAACTGATGGGTTATGTGCTCACAACTCTGCCCAGCTTCCAGGCTGCTCTTTGCAATGCCGTTCTCTCTTTTCTCTTTTCTTTGCTTAGGTTGCACTGGGTCTTAGTTGCAGTTGAGATCTTAACTGAGATCTCCAGTTGTCATTGCCGCACACATGGGATTTTTCGTTGCAACATGTGGGATCTAGTTCCTTGACCAGGGATTGAACCCAGGCCCCTTGTATTGGGAGCTGGGAGTCTTAACCACTGGACCACCAGGGAAGTCCCTGCAGTACTTTTTAAAATGTGACCACTAAGACCTCCTAAGACCACTTGTGTCAAAAATCATGAGGGATAGTTGTTTAAAAATGTATATTCCCAGACCCTCCCCAGAGCTACAGAATGAGGGCCAGGGAACTTACATTTTTAACCAGGTTCCTTCTTAGCCCCTCCCCTACCATCAGAGCTACATAGCTACCTGGCCACATTTTTTAAGGTTCTCCGTATTATTAAAAGGTAATAAAATATGATGCATTTTTTAAATTGTTTGCATTTTTTAATGTTTGCATTTAACCAGTTAGCTTGTAGTCTCTAAAATGTAATGCAGTGTAATTGTGCTGTTGACAATATAGTTACAATTTGGGTGAAAGATAAAATCCGTAATGCACACTGGGCAGTGTGACCTTGAGTTTTCAGCGAATGGTGTACATGTCTCCTTGTAGTCCTGTCATTGTATCTGTAATGACTGTACGTGTGACCTCATTGGAGAACATGTCAAGAGTCTAACTTTGGAATCCTTCCGGGGTGTGAGGCCTGCTCTGTGAGAGGCCCTGCCCCGCCCCACCGTCCCCACCACATTCTATGCCCGCTCACCTCTGGGAACCCCAGGCCTGAAGGAGAGGCCTAGAGCCTCCCTGAGCCAGTGGAGGCCAGCTCCCCTTCTGTTATTCAGACTCCACCCTCACTTTGGTCTCCTCTCACACACCCCCAGCTGTCTCCCAGCAGGAGCTGGAAGTTGCCAGAACTGCCAGAGGTTGTCAGGCTGGAGGTTAGATCCTGGTCTGCTGCCCACGGTACCTGCATGAACCAGTTACTTAAGGTTCCCACAGTACATCTTCCTATCTTTTAACTCCATGCCTTTGATCAGACTTCTTCTGCCTGAAATGCCCTCTGCACTCCTTTGGACCAGCAAACCTGTACTTGGCAGTACTCAGCTAAAGCCTGTGCCTCCTTGACGAAGAATTTTAAAGACTGGAAAATCCCATGGACAGAGGAGACTGGCAGGCTACAGTCCATGGGGTCGCAAGAGTTGGACACGACTTAGCGACTAAACCACCACCACCATCCCATTTTTTCCAGTCCCTTGCTGCTCCCCCTGGGCCTCCTGTGTGTCTGATGCAGGCGCACACAGTAGGTGAGTGCCTGCTGTTGCCTGAGGCTGTGGGCATCCTGGGTGGCGCCTCGTCGAGGAGATGCTTCTTGAACCTCTGGGGTGTTTCTGCCATGAGGCCAGAGCTGCGGAGGAAGCTCAGAGAGGAGACAGACAAACGGACAGACAGTTGTCCTGTCTTTATCTAGAAGGAACAGAGAGCTGGGCTTTGAGTGCCCCGCCCTCTCTCTTGTGGGTAGGACCCCTGCAAGAGGGCTCCTTTCAGATACCAACCCCCCCAGCCAGTCCAGGAAAGCCCGCGGCTAGTGGCAGGTGTCAACAGGGGCTCCTCCCTGGGTGGCCCATGTCCTTGGGGAGAGATGAAGCCAGGGGCCAGCCCAGCTGCCAATCAGATGGACCTCACTCTTCCATGTAAGTCCCAGCCTCCTACCAGCTCAGCATCAGACAAAGATGTCACATGTTTTCTGTTTTAATCTGTAATCCCGTAGAAGCTTTTTTAAATTTTCAAGGTTTTCTATGCCAAACTGGTTATCTATAGAAGGTCAGAGCTGTCGGTAGTATATACATTTAGATATATTTAAGTTACTCAGTTACATGTTATATTAAAATAAATAGCTCCCTGTTTATACAAACAAAAAATTCTGAATCCTTTCATTTTCTCTTTGAAGGTAGGTTATAGGTAAAACTACAATGTATGAAAGACATTTAAGTGATACTTAACCTTGCCTGGAAAATCCCATGGACAGAGGAGCCTGGTAGGCTGCAGTCCATGGGGTTGCTAAGAGTCGGGCACGATTGAGCAACTTCACTTTCACTTTTCACTTTCATGCATTGGAGAAGGAAATGGCAACCCACTCCAGTGTTCTTGCCTGGAGAATCCCAGGGATGGAGGAGCCTGGTGGGCTGCCATCTACGGGGTCACACAGAGCTGGACACGACTGAAGCGACTTAGCAGCAGCAGCAGCAGCAGTAGTAATCTTGTTAAAACTGCAGAGAGAGGCGCTGCCTTTTGCAAAACACTAGTTTCAAAACCACTGGTCCTTTGGGTGTGCAATAAATAGTGATTGAATTGAGTGTATCTGATTTAACAATATGAAATTTCAAAGATAAATGTGAAGACTTGCAGTGAAGTACTAGAAATTAATTATATAGAAGGAGACTTGCCTGAGACTAGCATTAAATTTTATAAACCATGGGAGTTTCTGTTTACTGTAAGGTGTTGTGACCTGACAAGGTCATGGGTCAGGTGAAGTAGTTAATATCAACATGAATTCTAAACTTATGTCCTGGCCAGGCAAGGAACATAAATGGATGTAAATGAAGGTATAAACAGCCTGACTGTCTGGAACACCCATGCCCAGCCTAAAAGGAAAGCCCACATTCACATTCACTGATGGTTACCAGAGCTGATTTTTCAGGGGAAGCTGGACTTCTGGATTTTTTTTGTGTGTGAAAATTTGTGATTTTAAAAATTTTGCCCAACATTTTCCTAAGTTTTCTTTTTTTTTGAGCCAAAATTACTTAGCTAAGCCCAGATTTTGCTTACTGGCCATTAGGAAGAAGGTAGCTGTTTCTATTACAGTTGATAGTGGTCATTCCAATCTGAAGGACACTGTCTTCTTTGGAGACTTCAAGGACACTTGACAGACCCTGTGATAACCAGTCAGGGCTGCAGAAAGCTCGGGGACCACGTCATGTGATCCTTGAAGGTGTAAGTCTCGAGTTTCTTCACTTAGTAATTTTGTCCTTTAAACTGGCCAGCAGGATTTCAGATTAAGTTTTGTCTGACTAGTTCTTGTCATTTGGAAAGGGTCACATCTCAGAAATAATCTTGAACACTAATCTCATTAAAGTGGAAAGGTTGGAATTTCTCACTACTACCATTTTATTCTTTTTGCAGATGGAGTATTTCAATTATTAATGGACCTAGTGGTCAAGGCTGTTTTATGGGGTGTGAAATTATGAAAAATATGTCTAGCTAGTAGAGAATAAAGTCATACTTGGAACAGTCTTGATTGCCAGATAAAGCCCTACCAATTTTTAAGTTTTTTTTTTTTTTTTTTTGAGTGTATGTTGAATTTTGGTCAGTGTCTTTTATCTTGTGATAACTGTTTGGGCTTTGAAGTTTAATCTACAGTGAGTTTCACTGTGAGGTTTAAGTTTAATCTATAGTGAGTTTTCCTGTGAGTGTTAATGTGCCTTTTCTAATACTGGGATAGACACAGCTGTTCTTGTAGCTGCTTACCAAGAATAGATGTGACGAAGACTTTTGGTGTCTGTGTAGAGCTGAGAGGGTAGAGATGGAGGGCAGGGTAGGGTGCCCTTGGCTGGTACTTAGTACTTTCGGGGATGGTTTCGTATGCTCAGTCTAAGATTATCATCCTGCTACGAGTTCGCTGTACCTTTCCTGTAGGATGAGACAAGTCATATCTTCTTTTGTTCTTGGAAAATATTTTAAAAGCCACGCAGTAAAGGAAAATCTTCGTTATATTTGGCATCACAGCTTTGAGCTTCAGCCTTCCATTAGATTTGAGTGGAAATTCTGATAAACTAGTCAAAATTGAAGAATAGAGTTTTTGGAGTCTTGTTGAACTGTATATTTTTTCTTCTTTCCCATGTGGATTGGAAGGATTGATTTCTAAAGAGTTAGGTTTCTTTTTTTAAATTTTAGGACATATAAGTTAATGGGGAAATAAATATGTTGTTCTGAGAAGGTTTTTGGCATAGGCTCAGTTTCAGCACATAGGACTATGAAATAATTTATAAAGGAACTCTGTTAGGAATGTGGCATTTGGTAGGAAACACATATCAATTTAGAAAAAAATCCTGCATGGAATATTAAAGATAGAAGGATGTTAGGATTATTTCAGTGAGGACAAAATAGACTGAAATAGTGCTGGAAGGCTGGTTTTGGATTGTTCCCCCCCCCCCCCTTTTTTTTATTGATTTTACTGAAAGCAGGAACCTCTGGAAAATAGTGAAAATATTAAATTGCTTTTGCCCATTCTGCCCCTAACTCCAGATTTGGTAAATGTACCAAATATTGGAGTTTTAGCTCTTGTAAAATGAAGGAGTGCTGTCAGTACAGGCCAGCGCCCTGGCCAGGCTGGTAACGCGGGTTTGCAAGGAGACTAGTCATCCTTCTGTTGGACAGTGAGCAGTGAGCAGCGAGGGGAAGCCTAGTGTGCATTCAGTTCAGTTCAGTTCAGTCGCTCAGTCATGTCCGACTCTTTGCGACTCCATGAGTCGCAGCACGCCAGGCCTCCCTGTCCATCACCAACTCCCGGAGTTCACTCAAACTCATGTCCATCAAGTCGGTGATGCCATCCAGCCATCTCATCCTCTGTCGTCCCCTTCTTCTCCTGCCCCCAATCCCTCCCAGCATCAGAGTCTTTTCCAGTGAGTCAGCTCTTCATGTGAGGTGGCCAAAGTATTGGAATTTCAGCTTTAGCATCAGTCCTTTCAAAGAATACCCAGGACTGATCTCCTTTAGAATGTAGTGGTTGGGTCTCCTTGCGGTCCAAGGGATGCTCAAGAGTCTTCTCCAACACCACAGTTCAAAAGCATCAATTTTTTGGTGCTCAGCTTTCTTCACAATCCAACTTTGACAACCATACATGACCACTGGAAAAACCATAGCCTTGACTAAGCGGACCTTTGTTGGCAAAGTAATGTCTCTGCTTTTTAATATGCTTTCTAGATTGGTCATGACTTTCCTTCCAAGGAGTAAACATCTTTTAATTTCATGGCTGCAATCACCATCTGCAGTGATTTTGGAGCCCAAAAAGATAAAGTCTGACAACGTTTCCACTGTTTCCCCATCTATTTCCCATGAAGTGATGGGACCAGATGCCATAATCTTAGTTTCTGAATGTTGAGTTTTAAGCCAACTTTTTCACTCTCCTCTTTCACTTTCATCAAGAGGTTTTTTAGCTCCTCTTCACTTTCTGCCATAAGGGTGGTGTCATCTGCATATCTGAGGTTATTGATATTTCTCCCAGCAATCTTGATTCCAGCTTGTGCTTCTTCTAGCACAGCTTTTCTCATGATATACTCTGCATATAGGTTAAATAAGCAGGGTGACAATATACAGCCTTGACGGACTCCTTTTCCTATTTGGAACCAGTCTGTTGTTCCATGTCCAGTTCTAACTGTTGCTTCCTGACCTGCATACAGGTTTCTCAAGAGGCAGGTCAGGTGGTCTGGTATTCCTGTCTCTTTCAGAATTTTCCACAGTTTATTGTGATCCACACAGTCAAAGGCTTTGGCATAGTCAATAAAGCAGAAATAGATGTTTTTCTGGAACTCTCTTGCTTTTTCCATGACCCAGCGGATGTTGGCCATTTGATCTCTGGTTCCTCTGCCTTTTCTAAAACCAGCTTGAACATCAGGAAGTTCACGGTTCACGTATTGCTGAAGCTTGGAGAATTTTGAGCATTCCTTTACTAGTGTGTGAGATGAGTGCAATTGTGCGGTAGTTTGAGCATTCTTTGGCATTGCCTTTCTTTGGGATTGGAATGAAAACTGACCTTTTCCAGTCCTGTGGCCACTGCTGAGTTTTCCAAATTTGCTGGCATATTGAGTGCAGCACTTTCACAGCATCATCTTTCAGGATTTGAATGTGCGTTAGTATAAGTTATATACTGGGGGAGATGGTCAGGGTCACAATCAAGAGCCTTCTCTGAAACAGGGGCCCAAGTCAGCTATGTAGGAGCAGTGTGAAAGACAGACCTTTGATAAGCTGGCATCATTCTGAGAAACTGAAAAGGTATTAGTCTATAGTGAGTGTTGTTACTTTTAGAAGGTTTTTATACAAGGAAGCTGCTGGGTCGTCTGTATCATTTTAGCAATTGGGGATTACCATTTTGGCAGTAAAGATGGAAAAGAATGAAGGTGCCACTGTCGACCCAGCACGTGGTGTAGGACAGGGCTTTTCTCAGGCCCTGGGAGATGCAGAGATAGCATGAGCCAGTCTGGCCCCTGAGCTTCTAGTCTAGAGGGAGGGGAGAGACGGACACACCTGTATGGCATGTGAGGTGTTTCAGAGGAGAGGTGCTGGGCTTTGTTTGGACAAGGCTGCTGCACGGAGTCCCAGTGATAAGGGGCTTTAAAGAGAATAGACTATACTTTTCTCACATCAGTGTTGATGTAAATGGTCCAGATTGGTGGATAGATCATTCCACCTGGTCCTACAGAGAACAGTGTTCCTTCCAGCACATTGTTCTGCTACCTCATCAGCCTGATTGTGGTTGAGGCTGGTTACCTGAGGGCAGAGGTCCTCACACACGAGGTTTCATGAGAGTCCCCTGCTGCTGCTGTTTGGTGCTCAGTCATGTCCAACTCTTTTGCGACCCCATGGACTGCAGTGCGCCAGGCTCCTCTGTCTGTGGGATTTCCCAGGCAGGAATAGTGGAGTGGGTTGCCATCTCCTTCTCTAGAGAATCCCGTGCAGCACTGTTTAAAACACAGATTACCTAAACTACAACCAGAGTTTTTAATTCAGTTAAGTCCGAGTTTGCAAGTATGAACGGCTCCCTGTTGAACGTTGCAAGTATGAACAGTTCACGCTACTGCTGTGGGTCTGGCAACCAGACCTTGAGAACCTGAAGGGGAAAGAGGAAGAAGACAAGGAAGGAGAAAGGAACCTCTCTGGGTCCCAGTTGTGGGCCAGAAGTGGCACATAACGTGTTACTTGGACTGTATTTCCTTTACCAGCACTCTGTCACATGGCCATAGGTCCCAGGAGGGGGCTGGGTGGGGGTGTCAGGTAGGGAAAGAGAGCAGGGCTGGCTGTACCACCCTGGAACCTTCTGGAGAGAAACATCTGTAACTCGGGATTGAACTGGCTGGGACGAGGTAACATTTGAGTCAGAATCTTGAAGGATAAATTTTCCTGGCATCCCAGAGCAGAAGTACAACTGGTAGTTAAGCAAACAGTGTTTGCAGAGGCACACAGGGCAGACTCACCCCTTGAGTGAGTGTGGACGGATGTCCAAGCTCTGCTTGAGGCCTTGAGGTACAGCAATGAGAGGGGAGACAGGCAGGGTCTGGTGATGCTGCTGGTTAAAAGGCAAACAGGTTTCATGGGTTAAGAGTCTAGCGGTTAAGGCTGAGTCAGCTCAGGTTCAAGCTCTGGTTCTGTGTGAGTGGTCTGAGCCTTGCTTTATCTACGTTGCAGACCCTCATGGGTAGTAAGCGCTCTGTAAACGTCAGCGGTTGTGGTCATCACACCTTTGGTGTGAACTGCTAGTGTGAAATGAAATCGTCCCCCAGAAGTCTCTGGTGAATGGTCGTCTGGCTTCTACATGAAGGGTCCTGTGATGGAGAGCTTGCTGTCTACGCTGGGGTAGCCAGGTCCATTTCTGCATAGCTGTCGTGGTTAGAGAGTTTGTCATCTTGGTGCTTACAGACTTTCTGGAGTAATCCAGAGGTGGTCTGAATAAGCCCACTTCTTCATGATCACCTTTTGGATTGTGGGAGATACTCCATTCTGTCTTCACATGGTTGGCTGATGAACAGGTATACATTAGTAAATCAGGTATCAATACCCCTAAACCTTCTACTGTGGAGTTTGTGGGCTTCTGGGTGAACGTTTCTAGCTCTCCTGCACCTGGAAGTCCAGTTTCCAAGGGTGACATCTTTAGAGCATTATAACGTTGGCATCCTTGTTTGAAGACTTGTTGCTTTTTGCCTCTAATTATTTGCGGTCGTGTTTGACTCTCTGAAATCTCACAGACTGTAGCCTACCAGGCTCCTCTGTCCATGGGTTACTCCAGTCAGGAATACTGGAGTGGATTGACATTCCCTTTTCCCGGGGATCTTCCTGACCCAGGGATCGAACCCTGGTCTCCTGTGTTGCAGGCAGATTCTTTATCATTTGAGCTATAGGGAAGACCTCTATTATTTGTTAGTATGTACTAAAAATAAAAATAAAGCTACTGACCTGGTAATAAGCATGTTCTTTGAGAAAAGTAATAGCTGAGACACTGTAGAAACCATTAGGCATGCCCCAAATACCACCTCTTTAGATTCAGTGGACTCATTGTAATCATGGCTGATTGTTTCCAGGCGTGAGAAAAAGAATATAACTGAAGAGCGTGGATGAAATACTGGAAATGTATTATCTAAGTTTGCCTCTAAATAAGGGTCCGTCAAATCACAATCTACATCTGATGGTTGAGTGTTAAAATCAATAGAGAGTCAAAGCTAAAGGTATCCAGACAGATCTCAGAGATTTGTCTTCAGCTCCTGTAATCACAACATGCCCTGTAATCATTTCTGCAAACATGTCTGTGGACTCAAAACAATAGGTAGTCTCTTAGAGCATTCTTATGAAGACCACTGGTCTCAGGTTTGATCAGTGAGAATGAAACATGTTCTGGGAACCCCGGTTCTCTTTAACACTTTTCCTTTGTCCGTATTTCTTACATATTTTTATTATGTATGTATGATTCATTATGGATATTATGGTGTGTGAGTTTAGAGTTCTTTCTCCTTGTGAAATTGAGATGACAGAGCTAATTTTTCAACTTTTAATTCATTAGTGTAGAGTTCCCAAATAGAGCTTTTTCATCAAAAAGGTCATTTTTTCATGACTTAAAAGGAACTAAGTAAAAATTGAGTATGGTTCTTAAAGGTTTTTTTTTTTTTTACAACTATTTATATATTAATGGACAGAATATTAATATAAAAGTAACATAAGATGATTTCAAGTGAAATGTAGAATGCTTATCTATATATATGTATATTTGAAAGTTAATTTTCATTTATAAACAATAAATATGAATGACATGCATTGTTTATATTATTGGTGTTATTTTGCTGACCAGAAATGACAGTAGGTTAAAGACCTAAATGTAAGACTGGGAACCATAAAACTCCTGGAAATAAGCATAGGGAGACCACTCTTTGACATAAATTGTCAGTCTCTTTTTGGATCTGTCTCTGAAAGCAAAGGAAAAAATGCAAAAATAAACAAATGAGACCTAATTAAACTTAAAAGCTTTTGCACAGCAAAGGAAAGTAGTGACAAAATGAAAAGGTAACCTACTGAGTGGGAGAAAATACTTGCAAATGACATGACCGACAAGGGATGAATATCCAGAATATGTAGACATCTCATACAACTCTATTTTCAAAAAACCAAACAACCCAATTAAAAAATGAGCTGAAGACCTTAATAGACGTTCTCCCAAAGATAACATAGAGATGGTCAACAGGCACATGAAAAGATGTTCAGCATTGCTAATCATCAGAGAAATGCAAGTCAAAACCACAGTGTTATCACTTCACATCTGTCAGAGTGGCCACCATCAAAATAGCAAATGTTGGTGAGGCTGTGGAGAAAAGGGAACCTTCCTGCACTGTTGGTGGGAATGTACATTGGTGCACCCCCTGTGGGAAACAACATGTGGTTCCTCAAAAACTGAAAATAGAGCTACCATATGATCCAGCAGTTTTACCCCTGGGTGGGTATCTGAAGAAAGTAAAAACACTAATTTGGGAAGATACATGAACCCTAGCATTCATAGCAGCATCATCTACAATAACAAAGATATGGAAGCAGCCTAAGTGTCCATCAACAAATGAGTGGATAAAGAAGAGGATACATGTATGTGTGTGTGTAGTGTACACGTATATACATATATACACAGGTGCACATATGCTTGCATATATATAATGGAATATTAATCATAAAAATGAAATTCTGCCAATTGCCACAACATGTCAAACAGACAAAGACAAATGCTGTATGTTTTCACTTATATGTGGAATCTGAAAAATAAAAGCAATGAATATAGCAAAACAAATAAATTTACAGATCTAGAAAATAAGCTAGTGGGTACCAGTTTGGAGAGAGAAGCAGGGAGGGGCAAGATAGGGATAGAGGATGAAGAGATACAAACTACTAGGTATAAAATCCCTCAGCGGAAATGGAGTAGCCATCATGGTCAACAGAAGAGTCCGAAATGCAGTACTTGGATGCAGTCTCAAAAACGACACAATGATCTCTGTTCGCTTCCAAGGCAAACCATTCAATATCACAGTAATCCAAGTCTATGCCCCAACCAGTAACGCTGAAGAAGCTGAAGTTGAATGGTTCTATGAAGACCTACAAGGCCTTTTAGAACTAACACCCAAAAAAGATGTCCTTTTCATTATAGGGGACTGGAATGCAAAAGTAGGAAGTCAGGAAACACTTGGAGTAACAGGCAAATTTGGCCTTGGAATACAGAATGAAGCAGGGCAAAGACTAATAGAGTTTTGCCAAGAGAACACACTGGTCATAGCGAACACCCTCTTCCAACAACACAAGAGAAGACTCTACACATGGACATCACCAGATGGTCAACACTGAAATCAGATTGATTATATTCTATGCAGCCAAAGATGGAGAAGCTCTATACAGTCAACAAAAACAAGACCAGGAGCTGACTGTGGCTCAGATCATGAACTCCTTATTACCAAATTCAGACTGAAATTGAAGAAAGCAGGGAAAACTGCTAGACCATTCAGGTATGACCTAAATCAAATCCCTTATGATTATACAGTGGAAGTGAGGAATAGATTTAAGGACCTAGATCTGATAGATAGAGTGCCTGATGAACTATGGAATGAGGTTTGTGACATTGTACGGGAGACAGGGATCAAGACCATCCCCATGGAAAAGAAATGTAAAAAAGCAAAATGGCTGTCTGGGGAAGCCTTACGAATAGCTGTGAAAAGAAAAGAAGCGAAAAGCCAAGGAGAAAAAGGAAAGATATAAGCATCTGAATGCAGTGTTGCAAAGAATAGCAGGAAGAGACAAGAAAGCCTTCTTCAGCAATCAATGCAAAGAAATAGAGGAAAACAATAGAATGGGAAAGACTAGAGATATCTTCCGGAGAAGGCAATGGCATCCCACTCCAGTACTCTTGCCTGGAAACTCCCATGGACGGAGGAGCCTGGTAGGCTGCAGTCCATGGGGTCACTGAGTCAGACACGACTGAGTGACTTCACTTTAACTTTTCACTTTCATTCATTGGAGAAGGAAATGGCAATCCACTCCAGTGTTCTTGCCTGGAGAATCCCAGGGATGGCGGAGCCCAATGGGCTGCCATCTGTGGGGTCGCACAGAATCGGACACGACTGAAGCGACTTAGCAGCAGCAGCAGCAGCAGAGATATCTTCAAGAAAATTAGAGCTACCAAGGGAACATTTCATGCAAAGATGGGTTCGATAAAGGACAGCTATGGTCTGGACCTAACAGAAGCAGAAGATATTAAGAAGAGGTGGCAAGAATACATAGAAGAACTGTACAAAAAGGATCTTCACAACCCGGATGATCACGATGGTGTGATCACTCACCTAGAGCCAGACATCCTGGAATGTGAAGTCAAGTGGGCCTTAG
>SJYT01065942.1:165469-190633 GCA_006410635.1 Cephalophus harveyi | reverse complement strand
TGTGAAGAGTTGACTCATTGGAAAAGACTCTAATGCTGGGAAGGATTGGGGGCAGGAGGAGAAGGAGACGACTGAGGATGAGATGGCTGGATGGCATCACTGACTTGATGGACGTGAGTCTGAGTGAACTCCAGGAGATGGTGATGAACAGGGAGGCCTGGTGTGCTGCGATTCATGGGGTCACAAAGAGTCGGACACAACTGAGCAACTGAACTGAACTGAAGGTATAAAATGAGTAATCTACAAGGGTATATTATACAGCATAGGGAATATAGTGACTATATTATAATAACTTTAAATTGAGTATAATCTATAAAAATATTGTATCACTTTATTTTACACCTGAATGTAATATAATGTTGTACATCAACTGTACTTCAATTTTAAAAAAAGAAATGGTACGTTGCTGCTGCTGCTGCTACTGCTGGTAAGTCGCTTCAGTCGTGTCCGACTCTGTGCGACCCCACAGACGGCAGCCCACTGGGCTCTGCCATCCCTGGGATTCTCCAGGCAAGAACACTGGAGTGGGTTGCCATTTCCTTCTCCAGAGCATGAAAGTGAAAAGTTAAAGTGAAGTCGCTCAGTTGTGTCTGACTCAGTGACCCCATGGACTGCAGCCTACCAGGCTCCTCCATCCATGGGAGTTTCCAGGCAAGAGTACTGGAGTGGGATGCCATTGCCTTTGCTGGAAGTGATCAGGAAAAGGCATTAGGCCTTTTTGTCCTTTCACAGGCCATGATTCAAAGCAAAGCAAAATAGAGGATTTGAGCTGAGTGTCAGAGTGAAACCAAACTTTAGTTCATCTATAATGAAAATTGAAAAGTGGGTGAAGTGGATGAAATTAGTTTCCTTTTGTCTGCTTTTTGCTCATTGGGAACTGATTCTTCTCTATTTATAATAAATGGATGTGTTTGATATTTGTGCATCTCCAGTTTCGTGTGTTTCAACTAATGTATCATGTACCTGAATAGGGAACTGAATATAGTTTGTATGTTTTCTGTCTGATTTTAGAAGTAATGTATGTTCATTTATAAAATGCAGAAAGGTATAAGATGAAAATTTAAAAATCACTCGTTGCTCTTCAACTTTCGCAACCATTTTTTTAGTGTGTGTATTAAAAAAAATTGGTTGCATACCAAATAGAAGATTTTTGAAACCTTTTGTTTTTGCTTAACACTTTGATAGTCACTTCCAATTTTATTAAATTGATTTTCAAAACCAATATAATGTTCCATAATTTGGCTATATTATTCTTCTGTTATGTAGTTTTTTGCTATCATGATTTTGCGACAGACTTCTTTGTATATACATTTGGTGTATATTTGCTGTTAATTTCCTTAGGAAAAGAAGCTTCTTCAGTCTGAAGCAGTATGCAGAATCACTGGTTTTGAAACAATTATTAGAACTTTTGCTTTTGCTCGTAGTATAGTTTCACGGTTCACATACTGTTGAAGCCTGGCTTGGAGAATTTTGAGCATTACTTTGCTAGTGTGTGAGATGAGTGCAATTGTGCGATAGTTTGAACATTCTTTGGGACTGGAATGAAAACTGACTTTTTTCAGTCCTGTGGCCACTGCTAGTTTTGCAGGTTTGCTGGCATATTGAATGCAGCACTTTCACAGCATCATCTTTTAGGATTTGAAATAGCTCAACTGGAGTTCCATCACCTCCACTAGCTTTGTTTGTAGTGAAGCTTCCTAAGGCCCATTTGACTTCGAATTCTAGGATGTCTGGCTCTAGGTGAGTAATCACACCATCGTGGTTATCTGGGTCGTGAAGATCTTTTTTGTATAGTTCTTCTGTGTATTCTTGCCAACTCTTCTTAATATCTTCTGCTTCTGTTAGGTCCATACCATTTCTGTCCTTTATCGAGCCCATCTTTGCATGAAATGTTCCTTGGTGTCTCTAATTTTCTTGAAGAGATCTCTAGTCTTTCCCATTCTATTGTTTTCCTCTGTTTCTTTAAGTTGATCGCTGAGGAAGGCTTTCTTATCTCTCCTTGCTATTCTTTGGAACTCTGCATTCAAATGGGTATATCTTTCCTTTTCTCCTTTGCCTTTCACTTCTCTTCTTTTCATAGCTATTTGTAAGGTCTCCTCAGACAACCATTTTACCTTCTTGCATTTCTTTTTCTTGGGAATGGTCTTGATCACTGCCTCCTGTGATCAATGTCACTGTCCATAGTTCTTCAGGTACTCTGTCTATCAGATCTAATCCCTTAAATCTGTTTCTCACTTCCACTGTATAATAGTAAGGGATTTGATTTAGGTCACACCTGAATGGTCTAGCGGTTTTCCCTGCTTTCTTCAATTTAAGTCTGAATTTGGAATAAGGAGTTCATGATCTGAGCCACAATCAGCTCCTGGTCTTGTTTCTGCTGACTGTATAGAGCTTCTCCATCTTTGGCTGCAAAGAATGTAATCAGTATGATTTCAGTATTGGCCATCTTGTGATGTCCGTGTGTAGAGTCTTCTCTTGTGTTGTTGAAAGAGGGTGTTTGCTATGACCAGTGCATTCTCTTGGCAAAACTCTTGTTAGCCTTTTCCTTGCTTCATTTTGTACTCCAAGGCCAAATTTGCCTGTTACTTCAGGTATCTCTTGACTTTCTACTTTTGCATTCCAGTCTCCTGTGATGAAAAGGACATATTTTTAGGGTGTTCGTTCTTGTAGGTCTTTGTAGAACTGTTCAGCTTCAGCTTCTTTGGCATTACTGGTTCAGGCATAGACTTGGATTATTGTGATATTGAATGGTTTGCCTTGGAAACGAACAGAGATCATTCTGTCATTTTTGACATTGCGCCCAAATACTGCATGGTGTGAACTTCCAGATGTTCAAGCTGGGTTTAGAAAAGGCAGAGGAACCAGAGATCAAATTGCCAACACCCGTTGGATCATCGGAAAAGCAAGAGAGTTCCAGAAAAACATCTACTTCTGCTTTATTGACTACGCCAAAGTCATATATGGATGTGAAAGCTGGACTATAAAGAAAGCTGAGCACTGAAGAATTGATGCTTTTGAATTGTGGTGTTGGAGAAAACTCTTGAGAGTCCCTTGGACTGCGAGGAGATCCAACGAGTCCATCCTAAAGGAAATCAGTCCTCAATATTCATTGGAAGGACTGATGCTGAAGCTGAAACTCCAATACTTTGGCACTTGATGTGAAGAACTGACTCATCTGAAAAGACCCTGATGCTGGGAAAGATTGAAGTTGGGAGAAGTCGATGACAGTGAATGAGATGGTTGGATGGTAGCACTGACTCAGTGGACATGAGTTTGAGTAAACTCCGGGAGTTGGTGATGGACAGGGAAGCCTAGGGTGCTGCAGTCCATGGGGTTGCAAAGAGTCGGACATGACTGAGCAACTGAACTGAACTGAAGCCTTTGACTGTATGGATCACAGCAAACTGTGGAAAATTCTTCAAGAGATGGGAATACCAGACCACCTGACCTGCCTCCTGAGAAATCTGTATGCAGGTCAAGAAGAAACAGTTAGAATCAGACATGGAACAATGGACTGGTTCCAAATTGGGAAAGGAGTATGTCAAGGCTGTATATTGTGACCCTGCTTATTAAACTTACATGCATAGTACATCATACAAAATGCCAGGCTGGATGAAGCACAAGCTGGAATTAAGATTGCCGGGAGAAATATCAATCACCTCAGATATGCAGATGACACCCTTATGGCAGAAAGTGGAGAGAAACTAAAGAGCCTCTTGATGAAAGTGAAAGAGGAGAGTAAAAAAGTTGACTTAAAACTCAACATTCAGAAAACTAAGGTCATGGCATCCAGTCCCATCACTTCCCGTCCCATGGCAAATAGATAGGGAAACAATGGAAACAGTGAGAAACTTTATTTTGGGGGGCTCCAAATCACTGCAGATGGTGACTGCAGGCATGAAATTAAAAGGCGCTTGTTCCTTGGAAGAAAAGCTATGACAAACCTAAACAGCATATCAAAAAGCAGAGATATTACTTTGCCAACAAAGGTCCGTCTAGTCAAAGGTATGACTACCATTTCCAGTAGTCATGTATGAATGTCAGATTTGTACTATAAAGAAAGCTGAGCGCCAAAGAATTGATGCTTTTGAACTGTAGTGTTGGAGGAGACTCTTGAGAGTTCCTTGGACTGCAAGGAGATCCAAGCAGTTAATCCTAAAGGAAATCAGTCCTGAATATTCATTGGAAGGACTGATGCTGAAGCTCCAATACTTTGGTCACCTGATGCGAAGAACTGACTCATTGGAAAAGACCTTGATGCTGGGAAGGACTGAAGGAGGAAGGAGAAGAGGGTGATAGAGGATGAGGTGGTTGGATGGCATCACTAACTCGATGGACATGAGTCTGAGCAGGCTCTGGGAGTTGGTGATGGACAGGGAAGCCTTGCCTGCTGCAGTCCATGGGGTGGCAAAGAGTCTGATACGACTGAACGACTGAACTGATCTGTATTACAGTTCATTTTCTCCTTTAATATTTTATTTTTTGTTGGTGTATAATTGCTTTACGATGTTGTGTTAGTTTCTGCTGTACAACACGGTGAATCAGCTTTGTGTCTCCACGTATCCCCTCCCTCTCTAGCCTCCAGCCCACTCCTGTAGGTCATCACCAAGCTGGAGCGGAGCTCAACGTGCTATACAGCGGTTTCCTATTAGCTCTCTGTTTTAACATGGTTCAGTTCAGTTCAGTCGCTCAGTCATATCTGACTCTTTGCAACCCCATGAACTGCAGCATGCCTGGCTTCCCTGCCCCACTGCCTTTACCAAGTGCTGAGAGGATTGAGGAAGGGACCTCAGAGGCGTGGCTTCTTTTTACACCTTGCCTCTGGCAGAGTGAGGGGTCTTCTGCCCTCTTTCTGTAGGTGTCAGATTACTAGGTTATTTTCCCCAATAGACAGATATTCCCGTCTTTCCATCCCTGGTGCCTCCCTCTGCAGATGTATGCATAACATACAAGTTTATGATGATTGTATTTCTAATTTTCAGAAACATGATGATGAAGTTTAAGCCTCCAAATCACCTGGAAGTCTACCAGCAGAATTTCACTGTTGTGTTCCCATTCCAGTTGGGTTTCGTGTTGACAGAGTTAGTCACCACGAAGGGGAGCCACACTTGGGTGGCTGTCAGGGATGTGGGAGGCTGGTGTCCCCGGCCCGCCTTGTGCTCAGAGGTCCTGAGACTCCACCAGCGAGGGTCACAGTTAATGGAGCAGACACTCCATTCTTCCTTCCCTCCTTTGGGAAGCCCTGCCTTATGTCACCGAGAAGAAGAAGGAAAACTCCATTCTTCCTTGATTTCTCTACTTGTAGGTGAAGAAGAAACAAAAAGCGGTCATGCAACTTTAGGGGATGTATTGTGAAGGGAGCGACATCAGGCATTTAGTGCAGATCCTAACAGCTCCCCAGGTGGCACAGGGCTAAGGAACCCACCTGCCAGTGCAGGAGATGCAAGAGATTGGGTTTGATCCCTGGGTGGGGAAGATCCCCTGGAGGAGGAAATAGCAACCCACTCCAGCATTCTTGCCTGGAGAATCCCATGGACAGAGGAGCCTGGCGGGCTACAGTCGCTGGGGTCGCAGAGAGTCAGGCAGGACTGAGGGGCTGAGCCACACATACACAGATCACATGTCACAGTCCTGCTCACTTAGGATGGACCCCCAGGCTCCCCTGTGGTACGGCCTTGCTGACCTCTCTGACCTCATTTCGGACCATTTTTTTCTCCTCTACTTTGTCTACATCGCCCCCTCACAGCTGCTTGCATGCTGTGCCCATGTTCCCCCCGGGGCCTTGGCCCCAATGCTTCTGCTTCCAGATGTCTGTGTGGCTCACCCGCTCTCTCACTAGCTTTCTGCTCAAGGCCTGCTAAAAGCGGCTTTCTCCGGTCTCCCCATCCCCACATAGAACCTGCTGTCATTTTGTCTTTAAAAAACCTTTAGCGATGCAGGTACTTTTTTATACGTTGGAAATCTGTTGAGATTATAGGTTGTATGTAGTAGGAGATTTTTCTCTTGGCTGTGCCAGGTCTTAGTTGGTATATGTTGACCTTCCTTTCTGCAAGTGGGATTTAGTCCCCTGAGCGGTGGGATTGAACCTGGGTCCCCTGCTTTGGGAGCAGGGAGTCTTAGCCGCTGGACCACCAGGGAAGTCCCTGTCTTTATCTTCTTAAAATAGCGACCTTCCAGTTTTTTATAAACTCTGACATTATATATTTGTTTATTGTCTGTTCCTCTCACTAAATGTAGTCTCCATGAGAGTAGCGACCTTGCTTTTTTTCTGCGGACTGGTGCCTGGAACGGCGCTTGGCACGTAGCAAGTGCTCAGTGCAGACTTGTCTGTTGTGTTAGAGAACTGTTGATGTGATGACTGTATATGTTCTTTAGATTTTATTTCTTAAACCTAACTGAACATAATTTGTAGCAGCAGTGATAGGACAAACCAGCTATTTTAGCATGAACTTCTATTTCCTTTTTGCAATTTCTATTAAGCTTAATGCAGTATCAGTTTGGGAATTTATCTTTCTTTTCTAGGGAGGCAGTGGTGTCAAATGGTGATTTTGCTGCTTTTGAGAAAGGAAACTTACCCGCTTTAAGCTGTAGAAGTCTCCGTTCTCTTGTATGTAAAATAGAATGATCATGTTGTCATTTTCAGGTTCTTATAATCAATAACCCTTCCTGCCAAATTCAGCCCTGGCTGAGGGAGAGACAAAAGAGTCAAATGTGGATCAGATTGTCAGTCTTACTGATAAAAGCTGGATTGGAGGGTGTGACTTCGGTGTCCTGCCACATGGGGCTCCCAGTACTTTGCTGCTGTTGTTCAGTTGCTGAGTCGAATCCGACTCTCTGTGACCCTGTGGTCTGCAGCACGCTAGGCTCTCCTGTCCTTCACTGTCTCCTGCTCAAACTCACGTCCATCGAGTCGGTGATACCATCCAACCATCCCGTCCTTTGTCATCCCCTCCTTCTCCTGTCCTCAGTCTTTCCTAGCTTCCAGGTCTTTTCCAGAGAGTCAGTTCTTCGCATCAGATGGCCAAGGTATTGGAGCTTCAGCTTCAGCATCAGTCCTTCCAATGAATATTCAGGACTGATTTCCTTTAGGATTGACTGCTTGGATCTCCTTGCAGTTCAAGGGACTCTCAAGAGTCTTCTCCAGCACTACAATTTGAAAGCATTAATGCTTTGGCCCTCAGCTTTATGATTCAACTCTCACATCTGTACACGACTACTGAAAAAGCCATAGCTTTGACAGTATGGATGTTTGCTGGCAAAGTGATGTCTCTGCTTTTTTATACACTCTCTAGGTTGGTTATAGCTTTTATTCCAAAGAGCAAGCATCTTTTGATTTTGTGGCTGCAGTCACCGTCCACAGTAATTTTGGAGCCCAAGAAAATAAAATCTGTCACTGCTTCCATTTTCTCCCCATTTATACTTGCCATGGAGTGATGGGACCAGACACCGTGATTTCCACTTTTTGAATGTTGAGTTTTAAGCCAGCTTTTTCAGTTTACCCCTGTCTCGCTGTATCTCCCTGTGTAGCGCTGTTCACCGAACCCATGGTAGGCAAGGCCTGAGCTCAGAGGCTGGAAGAAGACTTGAGGAGCTGTACGGGCTGCAGACACGCTTACTCTCTCCTGACCGGCAAGGCAGCCGTGACACAGCCTGTCTCCTGCCTGATGCAGCAGCCGTAGCAGCAGCCATAACGTGACCATAACGCAGCCATAACACGGCCATACCATAGCTTCACATAACATAGCCGCGATGCCTCTCCACTGCAGCCCCGGTACACCAGCAGCCAGGGCTTTCACGGTGAAGCTCACGCAGGCGAAATGCACAGAGTCGCCCATGACCAAGCGAGTACCTCGTGACGCGCGTGCATGGTACCTTCAGCCATCTCTGCTGTCACACAGCCGTGCGGTCATTGTTTGCAGAACGTGCGCTGAGAGAGCCTGATTGCCGCCCTCTTGTTCATTTCCCCACAACCTCCAAGTTAGTTTAACTCACCCAACACAGGCAAAGCTGGGCACCTGCAAGTTCCCCCAGAAGGAACTCAGCTCCCTCCATCCGTGTCCCACACGGTGAAGCAGTCTAAGGCTGGCAGATCTAAAGAAAGCCCAAAGGCTCAGTGAAGGTTTTCTTTCTCTGATGGGGAGGATGGTGATGGTGGGAGCATTGCCCTGGAAGACACCTCTGGCCCCGGGAACAGAAGGCCGCCCCCCAGACAGGGAGTACCTATTGTGGGGAGGGCTTTTGTAAGATATTTTCTCTGTAAAGAGTTTGGAACATAGTAAGTCCTGAATGACTATTAGCCATTACTGTTATAACGCCTGTGCGGGTCATGACTTTTAACAGTTACCTGCTGCTGCTGCTACTAAGTCACTTCAGTTGTGTCCGACTCTGTGCGACCCCATAGACGGCAGGCAGCCCACCAGGCTCCTCCGTCCCTGGCATTCTCCAGGCAAGAACACTGGAGTGGGTTGCCATTTCCTTCTCAAATGCAAGAAAGTGAAAAGTGAAAGTGAAGTTGCTCAGTTGTGTCTGACTCTCAGCGATCCCATGGACTGCAGCCTTCCAGGCTCCTCCGTCCATGGGATTCTCCAGGCAAGAGTACCAGAGTGGGGTGCCATTGCCTTCTTCGAACAGTTGTCCTACTGGACTCTAATAAGTTTTTTTAAAAAGCTATTCACTAGGGTAGATTTTAAGCCCTTGAGGGAAGGAACTCTTCATTATCTCTTGAATCTCTAATGCTGGACCAGCTAGTGTTGGCTCGTAGCATCCGTGAAAGAATGTTTGTTTGAGAAGAAGAATGGCTTAGTGGAAAGAACTTGGGTTTGGAGTCAAGAGAAAGGAATCTGCTTTAAATTCTTTTGATCGCAAAAAGAAGATATGAAAGAGTAAATACCAAGAAAAGGAAATGGACTAATACCTTTATATTTAAAAATTTTAATGATAGTTGAAACAATTTCTGCTTCCTTGAAGAAAGTAGCCAAATGAAATAACACACACCTGAAATGTTTCAGTTTATCTGGGTTTCATTGTGTTTCTCTCTTTCCCATTCATAGGTGGTCAGTTTTCAAGTGTTAGAATGTGTTTCTAATTAAAACCTAAGGAAAAAATAAAATAAAACCTAAGGACACAGTAGGAGAAATTATCATTGAAGGGTACAGCGAGGTCTTTTTTTGTTAGGTCCCAGTATGAACAGTAAGTGATACTTTATGGGAGGGTGTAGCTACATTCACAGAGTAAGGAGAGTGGCATCGTCGGTAGTAGGGAGTCAGCAGCCTGCCTTCTCCATCAGCCTGTCCTTGAACACAGGCTCGTTGTGGTCCTCCAGCATTGTTTTGGTTTTAGCAGTTTCGGATCCCTTCCAGCGTTGTCACCCTCTCTGCCGCGGGCGCGGTAACAAGCGCAGGCTGTAATGACGTCAGTGCCCCTTTTCCCTGGGGTGAATGTTACCTGCTTTCATTCTGACAGGGACAGCCTTTCAGCCTTTCTCCTCCTTTACCCTGGGGCTTCCCTAGCTTTTCCATCCGTGGTTTCACATGCAGATTAAGATGTCATCTGGGATGGGAAGGGAGGTGGGAGGGGGGTTCAGGATGGGGAACACATGTACACCCATGGCTGATTCATGTCATTGTATGGCAAAACCACTACAATATTGTAATTAGCCTCCAACTAAAATAAATAAGTAAATTAAAAAAAAAAAAAAATGTCATCTGGCAGGTTCTCAAGATCAGGTTTGGTCTCAACAACTGGGTGAGTGTGTCTCCCTGTGGCCACAGTGGGGTGGGGTGCGTGCTAGCCTGGAAGTCCCCTCTCTCCCCGGGGAGGGAAGGTCCCTGGAACATGTGGCCCTGGTAGGGCCCCTCCTGTGCACGGGACACGAGAGGACTTGCAGTCCCACAGTCCAGAATTAGCACCTGCATATGGGAAAACAGTAATTTTTCTGAACACCTGTTTTTAAGATGGGGAGAGTCGTGACTGTTTTCCAAGTTGTTGAGAGTATTATTTGATCACTGGAGGATGTAAGATGCCTCAGATGCTCTAACGGCTCAACAAAGGGTATTTCGAAGCTCAGGCAGGTGTTGTGATGTCACCTCCACGTGGTGGGCGCTTCTCTGTGCTGGGCGTTGCTGTTCCTTCTCACTGCCCACTTCATTTCACTGCCCCTCCTGGATGCAGCCAGCCAGCCAGGGTGCAGTGCCCAGGGAGCAGCGGGGCTTGAACTGGAACCTGGAGCTGGCAACCCTTGCACTGTGCCATGCCATGGGCACATGTGCCCATACATGCTTTTGATAGGCAGTTACTTCTGAAGTGGGGTGAGGGGGATAAATCAGAAGTTTGGGGTAAGCAGAAACACACTACTGTAAATAGAACAGATAACCAACAAGGCCCTACTCTATAGCGTAGGGAACTATCCTCAATATTTTGTAGTAAGCTATAGGAAGAAAGAATCTGAAAAATAATACATGTATGTATGTATATATACATGTATGTGTGTATATATACGTGAAATCTCTATGTGATGCGCCTGAAACTATCACGGCATTGTAAGTCAGCTATACTTCAATAAAAATTTTTAAAAAGTATATCATGGAAAGGTTTTTTTGGTGTGTGAATTTACTACTTAGAAGGTAACTTTTTTTAGAATTATGGATTTGTTTGGTAAGTCACTTCTAGTAGGATATAGAATAGAATCCTTAAAAACTGATCATTTTTGTTGGCAGTTAGATAGGAAAGAAAACTGTTTCCTTTGTTCTGTGGACTGGGGAGCATAAAATTTTAATGGTCATTGTTTCTCTTTTGGGAGGAAAAAAGCTTCCAAAGACTTAGTTTTAGACAGAAAAGGAGTCAAATTTAAAAATTTTGTTTTACGGGACAAAAAATGTTGTCCTGTGATTTATTGTTTAGAATTTTTTTAAATAATGAATTTAAATAATAAATTCTGTCCCGTGATTTATTATTAAAATTTTTCTTTATATAAAAAATTTTATTATTAAAATTAACAATACTTGCCCACTGTAGAAATTTGGAAAGCATATTGCTAACTTAGAATTTGAATTCTGCATCCTTAGGGATGACATGTGCACTTTGAGAGTTTCTCTTTCTCCATGGGTCGTGGTCTCTTGGAGCCTTCCCCTTGCCGTCTCCAGTGTGGGTGCACTGCTCCCCTGGCCTCTGCACAGGCTGCATTCTGCAGCTTCCTTTTGCTGCATTTGTGAGCCAAATTCTTTCTCGAATCCTTGCCTTCTTATTTGCTCTGGACTTTTATTTTTGCTGAAACCCATCTCCAAGTAACTCCCCAAGAAAGAGTATAAGGACAGTAAGTTTTCTGAGTCTTTACGTATTTGAAATTATCTTCATGCAGTTTTAGGTTGAAAAGAACCTGCCTGCAATGCAGGAGACCTGGGTTCAATCCCTGGGTAAAAAAGATCCCCTGGGGAAGGAAATGGCAACCCACTCTGGTATTCTTGCCTGGAGAATCCCATGGATGGAGGAGCCTGGAAGGCCATAGTCTGTGGGGTCGCAGAGAGTTGCAGGTGACTGAGTGACTAACACTTTCACCTTTTCACTAACTTTCCCTTTTAACTTTTAAGACACTGTGCTATTATTGTCTTTCAGTGTACAGTATTGTTGATAAGTCTGAAGCTAGTCTAGAATCTCTTCACGTGTAGTTGACCTGATTTTCTTTCTTGAAGAGTCGTGGGTCTTCCCGTTTTTCTTGATGTTCTTAAATTTCACATTATGTCTGATTACTGATACTTGGTGAGTTTGTTCAGATCGAAGTTTCATGTTCTTTAGCTCTGAGAAATCCTCTCGAATTATTTGTTAGGTAACCTCTCTCTTGTCTTTGTTGTCATTGTTTTCTTTCTGGACCTCTTATTTATTAAGATATTGACATCTTGGATGAATTCTGTATCTCTTGCTACCTGTGTCTTTTGGAGATTTCCCTCAACTTTATATGTCAACCTCTGATAGATTGTATTTCTCAAAAAATAGTCATAATGATCCTTCTGGCACGTGTCACTCCCTATCAAGAGGTGGAATGTATTTCCTTGATCCTGGCCAGGTTTGTGACTGCTCCAGTTGACAGTAGAGTGGAGGTGATGCTGTGTGATGTTGGGGGGTTAGGTCACTAAAAGGCCACAGCTTCTGTTGCTGTGGGTGTGTGTGGCTCTCTGTCTGTCTGACTCAGAATGCTGGTCCTTGGAACCCAGACAGTAGGGCACACATGATGGGATTTTTGAAAATGAACTTTTTAATTTACAGAGAGTTGTGAAGATAGAAAGTTCTTATATAACCCACATCCACTTTTTCCTGTTGTTAATGTGTTACATTAGAATGCTCCTTTATCACAATGGGTGAACCAGTATTATACATTATTATTAACCTAAACTACATGCTTTAGTTGGATTTCCTTAGTTTTTATTTAAGGTCTGTGTGAGTTAATTTGGGGTGTTATTACAAATAACAATGACTGGATGACCTCAACAACATTTATTTCTCATGTTTCTGGAGGCTGAAGTTTGAGATCTGGTGCCAGTGTGGTGAGGTTCTGGTGAGGCCTCTCTCCCTGGCTTGCAGATGACTGCCTTTTCACTCTTGTGTTCATATGGTCTTTCCTTTTTGTGTGTGTGTGGGGGGGCGTGGGCGATGGGAGGGAGGAAGGGGAGGAGAGACAGGGCAGGAGCTCCCTCTCTGGTATCTGTTCTTACAAGGGCACCAATCCCATCACAAGGGCCCCACCCTCATTACCTAATTATATTCCAAGGGTTCCATCTCCAGATTCCATCACATCAGGAGTTAGGGCTTCAGTATGTGAATTGAAAGTGAAAGTGATGGTTGCTCAATTATGTCCAACTCTTTGCGACCCCATGGGCTATATGGTGGATGGAATTCTCCAGGCCAAAATACTGGAGTGGGTAGTCTCTCCCTTCTCCAGCAGATCTTCCTGACCCAGGAATTGAACCGGAGTCTCCTGCAATGCAGGCAGATTCTTTACCAACTGAGCTATGAGGGAAGCCAAGTGTATGAATTGAGGGGGGGACACAAATATTCAGTCCATAACAAGGTCCTTCTTGTGACCCAGGACCCTGCGTGGGATAGTCCACACTTAAATTCAGTCGTCATGTTTGTTGGATTCCTCCAGACTGTGGCAGTTTTTCTCCGATGTCCCTTGTTTTGGATGAGGTGTCCGGCTTTGAGAGTCGTCAGGGATTGTGTAGAAAGCCCTTCAAGGGGGTTTGTCTGAGGTTTCCCTCATGACTGATCTGGCCGGTGGGTGTCTGGGAGATGGAGGCTAGAGGTGCCGGTTACTGCAGTCACATCATGTCCAGGGCACGTGCTTTCCACCTGATGTATCGCCGCTGGTACTGGCCTGGTCTCCTGGCCGAGGTGGTGCTGCCAGGCCTCTCCAGGGAGGCTTCTCCCTTCTACCCCGACTTTTTTCCACACCGTCATCTGGAAGAAGGCAGCTGAGCTGCCTGCGCCAGGAGGGCAGACCCTCCGAGGAGCTGAATGGAGAAATGAGCTCGCCTGGTTTCCTTTTTGGAAGACCTTGTTAGCGTGTGGAGCACGGGAGGAGGACCAGGAGGAGCCGAGTGTGTTGGCAGCAAAGCAGAAGGCTTGCCCAGGGCCTCCTGAAAGGCAGAGCAGCCTTGACTCCATGATGTCCTGAATGCACGAGAAGAGGAGCTGGCGGGGGGGGACGCCCGTCTGGTGTGCTTGGCCTAACCAGCCGGGCAGACAGTGGGGGCTTAGGGGAGAGGTGGCTTTGGAGTGTGCAGAGGGAAGGACTGAGAGCCTCCTCTGGCCGTGTTAGACTCGGAGCCCGTCAGACTTGGAGAAGGAATGAAGAGACCATTGCCCTTGAGTCTGGAGTTCAGGGTGGAGGGCTGGGGCTCAGGATTCCATGTCCAGAATTCCATTGTGTTTTCAGACCACGACTTTGGCTTTGCTAGAATGAGGAGCCTCTGGTCGTTTGATCAGAACGATGAGGAAAGTTCAAAATCAAACAAATGTCCTTTCTGAGAGCACTGTGCATAAAAAGAAATGCTGATTTTGGTGAGCGTTAGTGGCTCGCTGTCCCAACTTTTAGGGCCAGCCCAGCGGCAGAAGATCCAGAATTCGATTTGGATGTCTTACAGCTTTTTGGGAAAAGATGGGAAATTTTTAGTTTTTGTCCCTGAGGAACTGTGTACATATATTTTGGGGCTGCAAAGACAGCCAGTTGTGTTTCCTCCTCCTCAGAGGGAAGCCAGGCGGGGGTCAGAGCCTACAAGCAGCTGGATTTCCACGTGGCCGCCGCCCGTGGCTTTGGTTTTCTCTCAGGCAGGACGCCAGCCCCTTCCGGCTTCCTCCTGCTCTTGCTCCTCTCCTGTGACCCGTGGGGTGACTGCCTTTCCTGTCTTGATCTCTCTCCTGGTGATGACGAAGAGAGGGAGGCGGAAGGATTTGCATCATTTAGGGCCGTGATAGGACTTTGAAAGATCTTTGACAGTATCCATCAGATTATGTAACACTTGACTGGTGGTGCTGATGACTTAGGTATAAGCTGCTCTATTCATAGAACTTGGGCATCCCTGGTGGCTCAGCAGAAAAGAGTCCACCTGCAATGCAGGAGACGTGGGTTCAATCCCTGGGTCAGGAGGATCCCCTGGAGGAGAGCCCAGCAATCCATTCCAGTATTCTTGTCTGGAGAATCCCATGGACAGAAGAGCCTGGCGGGCTACCGTCCATGGGGTCACAAAGAGGGGTCACTGAACATACACACATACATAGAACCTGGTCCATTATCGATTAAAAAACAGAGTAAATGAATAATTTGGGGGGATCTATGGTTTTCTTGGGCTTCCCTGGTGGCTCAGACGGTAAAGAATCCACCTGCAATTCATGAGACCTGTGTTCGATCCTTGAGTTGGGAAGATCCCCCGGAGGAATGCGTGGCAACCCACTCCAGTATTCTTGCCTGGAGAATCCCATGGACAGAGGAGCCTGGTGGGCTACAGTCCATGGGGTCGCAGAGTCGGACACAACTGAACGACTAAGCACAGCACAGCACATGGTTCTTTCATTTTTCTCCCCCAAAGTTCTTTACTTGTTTGTAGAGCGTTTTTGTACTGGTGCATCTTAGCTTTTCTGGGACGTTGTTTATAAGAAACAGGTTTGCAGATGATACACCAGCACCATGTGCTCTTAGAGGATGCGGCGTCCTCACCCGTGCCTCCAGCTTTAGGAAAACCTTCCTGAGCTCCCTGGGTGCCCTTCTTGCCCTTCTTAGGGCTCATCCAGGACAGAGGAGTCACTGTTGGAATTTGGGGTTTATTATCTCCTTGCCTTTCTTCATAGTGTTAACTACAACATAATGTTTAGTTTTGCCCAGCTTTGCCTTTTGACCTTTATGCAAATGATTCATACTATATGTTTTCTTCTGTGTCTTATTTCTTCCACCAGGCTATATTTGTTTATGTTGGTGGCTGTAGCTGCGGTTCTTACATTTCCACCCTGGTCTGGTGTGAATACACTCTCACTTGTTGTGTCCTCCTGTCCAAGATGTTTGCGTGGTTTCTGGGTTTAACTGTATAAATAATGCTTCCGTGGACGTTCTTGTTCACAGGTTCTTGTCACATGAACAAGAACCTGTGAGAGTTTCTCTAAGTTTATTTCCTTATGGGTCAAGTTATGGTCATGGAGAAAGTATCTTTAACTTTGCTAAATAATGCCAAGCTGTTTTCCAAAGTGGTTATAACCAGAATACACAGCCGGGTATTCAATTTCTTTCACTCCTCATCCATACCAGCACCTGGCTCCTATTGTTACCAGATTGATAAATTTTGGCCAGTCTCATGGGCATGAAAAAATACTTTGTGATCTTACTTTTCCTTACTCCTAAACAAGTGAGGTTGGTGTGTTTTCTTATAGTTCCTGGCGGTTTGTCTTTCCTTTTCTGTGAAGTGCTTAGTCCTGTGTTTTGCCTATTTTTAAATTGGATAGTTGTGTTTCTTTAAAAAAATTATTTTTAAAATAATATTTCTGGTAATTCTATCCTATCCTATATTAAAAGCTTCCTGGTGGCTCAGATGATAAAGAATCTTCCTGCAAGGCAGGAGGCATGGGTTTGATCCCTGGGTCGGGAAGATCCCAGGAGAAGGGAATGGCAACCTGTTCCAATATTCTTGCCTGGAGAATTCCATGGACAGAGGAGTCTGGCAGGCTACAGTCCATGGGGTTGCAACGAGTGGGACACAACTGAGTGACTAACACTTTTATCCGGTATTAATTCTGCCTGTATTTTTAAGACTGTGTATTTATTTATTTGTCTGTGCTGGGCCTTAGTTGCAGCATGTGGCATCTTTGATCTTTGTTGTGGCATGCAGGATCTTTTTAGGTACAGCAAGCGAGGTCTAGTTTCCTGACCAGGGATCAAACCTGGGCACCCTGCATTGGGAGCACAGAATGTTGGCCGCTGGACCACCAGGGGAGTTTTGTCTTTTTCATCTTGGTTTTTAGAGGTTCTCTCTGTTTTGGATTCTTCATTATATGTGTTGCAGAATATCTTCTCTCCATTTGTAGCTTGATTTTCCATTTTCCTATGGTGTCTTCCAATGAAGACATCCTTGATTATTTATTTTAAAAAATAATTTTAAAAATTAAAAAGTTGTGATAACATTTGTATATATATAAAATTTAGCATCTTAACCATTTTTAACTGTATGGTTCAGTACGGTTAAGGATATTCACGTTGTATGACAGATCTCCAAAACTTTTTCATCTTGTAATATGGAAACTGTGCACCCATTAAACAACTCTCTTTTCCCCCTTCCCCCCGCCCCCGGTAACCATGAACTTTCTCTCTCTCTGTGGGTTTGACTGTTTTACATGCTTCATGTAAGCTCTTGGAGCTTCTTGGCTGCATCACGGAGCTCCCCTCTGGGGGTCTGAACCAGCCGGCCAGGTAGGCCAGGTAGGTAGGTAAAGGATCAGAAGGGTGCATCATGTTTGTTTGGGTTTAGGGAATATATTTCATGATCTACAAGAGTGGACAGAGATTATTCTTATTTTCATATTAAGAAACTGTTGTATACAGTGATATAAATGTGATATACTGTGGTATAAAGTGACGGGTGCCAGAGGTGACCCAGTCAGAGCTGGAGTGGGGTTTCTGTTGATGGTTAGGTGCTAACGAGCTGCTTCATTTGGACTCGCAGCTTCAGCTGCTGTGATGCGCTCAGTGCGGTTCACCCCGCTCTGTTCTGTGCTCTTTGTCATGTGTGGTTCCCTGCCAGCTGGTTGCATGCCACTTGCCTTATCCTTTGAGGAGAACCTCTGTTAAAGTCAGGGGTTCACAGACTTGGACTGTTCTATCTTTAATCGGGGATGTGTGCTCACCACACACCTCCAGACGGAGCTGCTTTCTTGTGAGTCATAAACACCACCTTCAACGACTTAATTATGGGACTTTGTCGGCTCTGTGGTGCTGCTTAATATTCACCTCGGAGTTGGTGTAAATATTTGATAATCTGGATGTACAGATGGTCTGCCAGCTGTGGCTTCCTTTTGAGCCTGGGAGCAGGAACTTGTTAGCTGTTTTCATGGAGTCTCTGCATCAGGACTGGTGGAGCCTGGCCTCCCAGGACCCTCTGCGTGACCGGACCCAGGTGCATCTCTTGTGGTTGACTCAGCACCTGTCACTGTGGAGTTTGGAGGTCAATTACTTACTGTGATTTGGATCCAGGGATTACTTTTCAGCTCATGCTTAAAATAAAATGACATCCAGCAACAGGAGGACGAGATGATACATAAATTTGGAATAATATTGTAACTGGAATAAGATAACAAAATTCGAGTTTGCAAGTATTTAACACACATGTGCTAAGTGCTGGTCATAGGTCAGAAATAGATGCTGAGAAATAAAGTAGGCAAAAATCCCTGTTTTAATGAAATGTGCATTCTAGGGATATCTTAGTGAGTGACTCTAGGGTAATTCACAGTGCATGACAGCATGAGGCACAATGATCGATTATGATTTTCTGGGTAGCAATACCTGAAACCTTTAAAAATTCTAAAAAAAAAAAAAGTTCAAAGTGCTTACATTGGCCCATTCATCAATATAGTCTTCAAGTGCTTAATGGCTAAGTATTCTGAAGGGAAGGAGTTCATAACCAAACCTAAGCATTAAATGTTAATACTTTTTATGTTGATACAATTGTTATTGAAAAGTATACTATTTTTGATGGGAAGCAGTATTATTTCATGGAGAAGGCAATGGCACCGCACTCCAGTACTCTTGCCTGGAAAGCCCCATGGACGGAGGAGCCTGGTAGGCTGCAGTCCATGGGGTCGCTAAGAGTTGGATATGACTGAGCGACTTCATTTTCCCTTTTCACTTTCATGCATTGGAGAAGGAAATGACAACCCACTCCAGTGTTCTTGCCTGGAGAATCCCAGGGACGGGGGAGCCTGATGGGCTGCCATCTATGGGGTCACGCAGAGTCGGTCACGACTGAAGCGACTTAGCAGCAGCAGCAGCAGCAGTATTATTTCAAAATCAAATCAAGACATTTGTAAGTTGGTATTGTATTGAACTGGAATCTGATGATAATGAAGCAACCCAGGAGAAAAGTGAGTTTTTTGCATCATTTGAAGCCTTTTATAATTAATAGGATAACTGAAATTGACTTTTTTTTTAGGATAGGTACTTTTTACTCAGTAGCATTTAGGTCCCCATGGACTGTAGCCTGCCAGGCTCCCTTATCCATAGTAAACGTTAAAAAATGATTGAGTAGCACAGGGAACTATTGAATATCCTGTGATAAACCTAATGGAAAAGAATGTAAAAAAGGAATATATGTGGGACTTCCCCCTCAGTCCAGTGGTTAAGATTTTGTCTTTCAATGCCAGAGGATATGGGTTTGATCCCTTGTCTGGGAGCTAAGATCCCGTATGCCTCATGGCCAAAAAACCAAAACATAATACAGATGCAAATCCAGGACTTTAAAAAATGGTCCACATAAAAAAAAAAAACCAAACTTAAAAAAAGGAACATATATATGTGTGTATAACAGTCACTGCTGCATAGCAGAGATTGGCACAATGTTGTAAATCAGCTATACTGTGGTAAAAAATTAAAAAAAAAAAAAAAAGATTGGGAATGCTGCTTTAGCTTGGAAGATGTCGGGGGCTCTTGAAGATGTGATGTTTGAGTTCTGATGTGAAGGGTGAAGTGTCCTGTTTGCATTGTGTGCATTTCAGGTGGGGGTTGGGGAGCCTTTGGCCTTCAGGTGGAGACTGATCTGCTTTTGGTCACTGTGGATCAGTTCGCCTTTTCTAGAAACTGATATAAATAGAATCATTCTCTTCTTTTGTTCTAAATTCTTTTATAAACTTAAAATATTCTGAGATTCATCTATGTTGTGTGCGTCACAATAGTTCATTCCTTTTTCTTGCTAATATCCTCTGTGTGAATGTGCTAGGATATGTTTATTCAGTCAGTGTGAATTTAGATTCCTCTTCCTTTTCCCCTTCAGCAGGTCTTCTGCTTTGCTAATATTACTTGTAACCACCTAAGAGATAAACATTTCACACACTCGCATACTCTCTGTCTTTCTCACTCCAAACACTCCCAGTAAAAGGGGAGATGCCTCCTTGTTCTTATATTTATTCCTCTTTATCCTATTAAGCGATGAGCTCCTAGTCAGTCACTCGTCAGAGGACACTCGACAAGCCCTGTTGATGGGAAGCAGACCAGCCTCTTCTTTGTGTCTGTGCTGTGTGCGATATTTTGGGATGTGTGTGTGGCGAGTTTATTTTATCTGGATTCAGCTTGTTTCCACAGATTGCTTTTCCTTGAGCTTCATAATTTAGCAGCTGTAGATGCAATTAATCGAGTACGTTTTTAATTTCACAGGTAGACAGAAACAAATTCCTTCTTAGATGATAGGAATCTTGTATAGATGGCAAGACTGAAATTAAATAGACTCTCGTCAACATGGGAGGTAGAAGCTAGGTCCTTTTCATGGCTGGCGTCTTGATTAAATCCCTTGCTTTCTGCTTCTGTTTTTGGTGCCTTTGAAAAAGCTGACTGCTTTTTTGGTTTCTGCAGATGATCTGAGAATACGCTTCAGGATCTGTCAGTTAATGAACCCCCTGAAGTCTGGCTGTTTTTAACGATGTTGAATTTAGCTTGGGGTGGGCGGCTAGGGGATGTCTGGGCTTTCACCTTGCAGCTCTCCATGCTGTTGTCTGGGGAGGATGAGAGGAGAACACTTAAGGGACAGGCCTGTCCTGGTGGACGTGGGTCTTTGCTGGCTGAGCCTGGTGTGTTTTGTTTATGTGGGATTAGGATAGGCAGTTGCTATGTAATCTGGGAGCCAGGATGGAGTCCCCAGAGGCCTGCCTGATGCCAGTCCCCTTTCTTCCAGCCCCCTTCGTGGCCACCATTGTTCGTGTTGGTCTGTGTGTCTTCTTGTGCAGGATCAGCCTTGTCTGTGTTGTTTCTTCTGCCTAAACAGTAATTGTCTACAGAATGTTCAGTAAAATGTGTCAGGTCTCTAAGAAAGAAGATAAAATATTAGCTGTTATATTTTGAGTGCCAGTGGGCTTCCCAGGTGGCACTCGTGGCAGAGAATCCACCTGATAACACAGGAAACACAAGAGATGTGGGTTTGATCACTGGGTCGGGAAGATCCCGTGGATGAGGAAATGGCAACATACTCCAGTATTCTTGCCTGGAAAATTCTATGGACAGAGGAGCCTGGTCGGCTACAGTCTTGGGGTTGCAAAGAGTCAGACACGACTTAGCATCTGAACAAAAAAAAAAAGTAATTTTACCACTCAGGTGGGCATCCCCACACAATATGGTTGATTGCTTGTTTGGGGGAACGTTTTATGAATGTATGTTTACGTGTTGTGTGTGTTTCTCTGAGTTAAATTCAAGAGATGTATGGCTTCTTTTATACAGAGCGTGTGTTTAGTCCATATGCTGTAAGAAGCTGTAATTTTTCACTTTCATTGTCTGTGTAGTTACCTATGTATGACTATACCACGGTGTATTTAGCCATTTTGCTGGTGGTAATGGGCGTTGGATTTTTTCTGGCACTTGGCTATTAGGAACAGTACAGTTCTGAACATTCTTGGTCATGTCTCCAGGCCCTGCGTAGTGGTCTGGCTGAGTCACAGGGAGTGAGTAGCTGTAGTCCTGTAAGAAGACGCTTAGCTGTGCCCTCAAGTGTTTGGGTCAGCGTGTGTGAGAGACCCCATCACTCCACACCAGTATGGTCAGACTTCGAAACATTTGGCAATCTGGTTGATATATAATGGTATCTTATGTGGATTTAACTTATATTATTTCCTGGAGATTTAAAGAGTGGTTCTTGCATCTCATTTGGGATCCATCGTATCTACTTGACTTTGAGGTTGGTTGATGAGGACACATTTCTGAAACATGAATCACACCAAGCTTTGCCTGGGGAATTAAAAAAAAAAAAAAAGAATCTGAAGTTCTCTTTCATTCCTGGGGAGTAAAAATTCTGGAGCAAGTATTCAAGAATCTAGTTCTAGTCAGTGGTGTAGGTGGTTACTGAACAGCTGGACTTACACTTACCTGGATGCAAGCACAGTGCTGAGGATGCTACAGGTTGTGTCTGCAGGGCCTCGAGGACGTCTCTGGTCCTTGTCCACAGGCTCTGTGCCTCATTCTCCCAGGTCCGTCCCCTGCAGGGTCTCCCCAAGACGGCCTGTTTCCCTTGTGAGCCACTGGCTGAGGATGTAAGTGTGCTATCCAAAGCCTTTTATACTGATAGAAAAGTACCATTAGATATAATTTATCTTCCACTGATAGAGATACAGAGGCAGCAGCTGATTTGGGGGGTACTTCTGTTATTTGTTGAGTATTGCACATCGTTTTAAAAAGTTTTATTGAAGTAGAGTTGATTTACGATGTTGTGTGAATGTCTGCTGCACAGCACAGCGATTCAGTTATACATATATGCATGTTTATCACAAGATACTGAGTACAGTTCCCTGTGCTTAATACAGTAGGACCTTTTTGTTTATCCATTCTGTATATAGTAGTTTGCATCTCCCAATCCCAAACCCTTAATCCCTCCCTCCCCCACACCCTCCCCCTCGGCAGCCACAGTCTGTTCCTTCCCTATGTCTGTGAGCCTGTTTCTGTTACATCACTTCAGTTCAGTCGTGTCCGATTTTTCACGACCCCGTGGTCTGCAGCACGCCAGGCTTCCCTGTCCATCACCAACTCCCGGAGCCTACTCAAACTCATATTCATCGAGTCAGTGATGCCATCCAACCATCTCATCCTCTGTCGAACCCTTCTCCTCCCACCTTCAGTCTCCCAGCATCACGGTCTTTTCTAATGAGTCAGTTCTTCTCATCAGATGGCCAAAGTATTGGCGTTTCAGCTTCAGCATCAGTCCATCCAAAGAGTATTCACGGTTGATCTCCTTTAGGATGGACTGGTTGGATCTCCTTACAGTCCAAGGGACTCTCAAGAGTCTTCTCCAACACCACAGTTCAAAAGCATCAATTCTTCGGTGCTCAGCTTCCTTTATAGTCCAACTCTCCCATCCATACGTGATACTGGAAAAACCATAGCTTTGAAGAGACGGACTTTGTTGGTAGATAGATTCATTTGAGTCATTTTTAGATTCCACATATACGTGACATCAGATGGTACTTGTCTTTCTAGTGTTGCCCTTCATGTTGAGCTGCCTTGAAATTTCAGGTTTTTCTTCATTTAAGTCAGTTGTTGGCTCATTATAGAATGCTTAGCTCTGACGAGGAGCTAATTAACTTGTATGGTATGGGTGGTAGTTTACACATTTTTTCATACGAGGTGTAGCTGTTGGTTTGGTGTGTCCGTGGGAGGAGGTTAGGGTTAGGGTCCTCCTGTGATATCACTATCTTGGACGCTTCCCTCCCTAAATGCTGTTATAAATTTATTTTAGAGCATTATTAATTTCTTTGAATAACCTTAAAAATAAGTGACTCTTACCGTTAGTTCTTTTGTTGTTGCTCTGTCATTCAGTCGTCTCTGACTCTTTTTCGACCTCATGGACTGCAGCCCACCAGGCTCCTCTGTCCATGGGATTCTCCAGGCAAGGATACTGGAGTGGGTTGCCATTTTCTTCTCCAGGGGATCTTCCTGGACCAGGGATCCAACCCTCATCTCCTGCATTGGCAGGCGGGTTCTTTACCATTGCACCACCAGGGAAGACCCGCTGTTTCTTTGGAGTGGCATAAATTTACCGAGGAACAGGCTTTAAGCCTGCGTGCCTGGACACTGCCTTAATTGTAAGATTGAACCACATCATTTGATGTCAAAGAAAATTCTTCTCTCACCCCCTCATGCGAAGCATGCTTCTTAGAAGGCATCTTTTGGTGTGCCTACAACAGCTGCTTTCATAGGTGATTCTGTGTGCAACTTTTCATAAAAGGCTTCTTTTATATAAAATGGGAAGTGTTAACAGAGGAGTCTTAAATGAGCTAGAGTTTTCACCCTTGGTTCTTTGTCCTGTGCCCTGCCTCCCTTCTCAACCGCCTCACTCCCAAACTTCTTGGGGGCAGTTTCTTTGAAGGGACATCAGGTCATTTGTGTAGGTATATTTTCCGCAAAATGGTGTTGAAAAAAAGGAACGTAAAGTTGTTGCAGTCTAAATTTCTTTCCATTTGGAAGAAAGCTTGTGCGAAGGATTGACCCATAATAGCAGGAACAAGTGTACACAGGCTTGTGTGTGTATTATTGTGTGTATTAGGTGTTGGCATTTTGTTAACCAGAATGGACGTATTTTGCAGATCACAGATTCCCTGTGTGGTCTTACCCGTAGCCATCAAGTTGGACCTTTGAATGTTCTCTAGAAGTAGAGAGGCAGCCGGGGAGCAGCCTAGACTCAGACGTGGGTTGGAGTCTGGGGTGCTCACTGTTACTGTAGGTGACCTTGAGCTGGTGGAGTGAACTGGGAAAGCAGCCCCTCGTTTCGTGGATCAAAGGATAGAAGCAGGGGAGAGTGCCCACACACGCTGGGTCTCCATCCTGGCCTTGTAGGTCCCTTCCTTCCTGTTCTCTCTCCTCTCCAGCATGCATTGCCTCCCCTGACATGAAACAATGACTAAGACATGGTTTCAGTTCACAAGTGCTGTTTGGACATCTGGGCGTGTACCGTCTCCTTCTGTATAAAGGAACAGTCTGGATATTCCCACCTGCCTGTCCTAGAGGTTTTTCGCTTGGTATCAATTCTGCTAGTCTCTCCTCCTGGAGCTCCCACTGTCATCTGATGGGCTGAATCCATCTCCTTTGCAGCCTGGCTCTCCAAGGCCTGGGTAGCAGGTGTGCCTCTGCCCATGTCAGGGTGATTGACGGCACCTGCTCCTGGGGTTGGCTCCCGGGCACTCGAGCTGAACCCTAGTTCTGTGTGCTTTGGGAGCAGGAGCCCGCTTTACACGTTGAGGTGTCTGTCTCCTGCACAGCAGTCCTGGCCCCTCGTGGATCAGGTCTGAATTATTCACAGCCGGGTTATCTAAACCCAGAGACCTTGCTTCCTCATCTGTGGCCTTCTGCCCTGGATGTGCTGTGTGCTGTCTCTGGGCTCCCTGGGGAAGCTGCAGTTGCCAACTCAAGCGGCTGGTCTCAGCCCTGCGCCCTGTGGCCTGACGGTGCCTCATGAGCCTCCGCTTGCCCTGCCCCACACAGCACGCTGTCCTTGCAGCCCTGACCTGGCTGGGCCATGGCTTGCAGGCTGTGGGGTTCGGCCCTGGGTCCCCCATCTCTTCCACTGTGTGGATCACTCTCAGACGCGCATCTGCTCTGAGGGCCTAGACGTGCTCCCCAAGTGTACGTGCTGGCCTCCCCGCTCCGTGCTCTGGGACTGAGCGCAGGCGAGGGGATACATTCTCCTCTGGACCCTCGCTCCCCACATGGGCTCATGTCTCCGTCCCCTGGTGCTGGCGGCCTCTCAGGCCCCGGTCGGTGCCCCGACGGCCCGTGTTCTCTGAACCTGCTCCATCCTCCTGGCTCAAGGAGGCCGGACCAGCCACAGCCTCCAGCCTGTTCTGTGCACCTCTTGCTCTGTCCCCAGTTGGCGGGTGCAGAGCTTGGGTCCCATCACTCACTCATTAAATCACCCGTGTTTCTGCATCACGCATGGTCTCAACCCTGAGTGC
>SJYT01065942.1:154871-165464 GCA_006410635.1 Cephalophus harveyi | reverse complement strand
TCCCACCGCACTTGGCAAGCCTCAGTGAGTGCTTCCTTCACCTTGGGCTCTTTGGTTTTTGTTGAAGATGCCCTTTCTCTGATATTCCAGCACCACCGTGGTTCTCACCCCTGGAGGATAACTGGGACCCGTGTTTTTCTTTTTGAATTGTCGACTTTGGCACCTGCGCCCAAAGATACCTGTTCAGTGTCTGGAGTGTGAGGTCTGATCTCATTCTCTTTACCTGTAAGGTGACGGTGTTGAAACGAATGGCTATAGAGGTAACAGAATTCTGCATGCCGCAGTTCTGGAATGCTTCTGTAGTAATTCAGGGTTTGTTTTAGGTTAGACAAGTGCGAAAAGAGAGGGAGGGAGCAAGGCCTCGGTGCCTACTGAGCTCCGCTGCCATTATGCCTCATGTCACCTGCTTGGTGAGTCCCTCCTTCATGCGCTCTCCTTTAGGGTGTTCTCAGAGCGCTTTCTGTCCAGCCGTTAATAAGTGAGTTGACGTTCCTTCCATGTGTACGTGTTTCCTTTTCTCATTAGACTCACTTATGCATTTTATGACTCCTATGCTCTGCCCAGAATAGATGCTCCATGCGTTTTTGTTTAGTTATAACATATTTGAAAGAAAGTTTTTAAACTGTAGGACACTTTGTAGATGTGAATAGTTTTTAACGTCTATATTCATTTTTCTGGTATATCTACTTTTCAATTAATTAAAAAAGTATTCTTGGAACCCTTTAGGAGAAAAAGAAGTGCTTATTAGAACCTGATGGAATGACATTTTGGTTGTATTGAGTTTAACTGTTTCAAAGAACAATGGTCTCTCAGGCAATGTACAACAATGTCCAACTGTTTTTCTCCTTGTACTGCAAGAGAAAGCACACAGTTGTCTGTGTCTCTGGGCAGAGATATCTCTGTGGATCTGTGGCGGCACTGACGTGTGGCTGGGTGATTTATTCTAATTGAGCTTCCTGAAACAGTGGTTTTGTTGTTGTTGCGTGTTTCTCACAGGTTCCTAATGTCAAATGGACTTTTATTTGTAGATGTTAAGACCTATGTTTCTTGGTGTTCTAGGAGAACCTACTTCATGAGAGACAGAAAAGGAGGGTTTTCTCGAGTCTTTAATACCACAGGAGATGCTTTTTGTAGTCTTTTTTTAAAAAATCATTTTGTGAGGGCAAAAGAAATGTTAAGAAGAGAGAAAAAGGAGCCACAGTCCTATTCCCAGCTTGTGTTTCATTCCTGTAAATCGAGGGCGACGTTGTCCCTGTCGTTAATAAGGATGTTTAAGGACTGGCCTTGGTAAGCTCAGGGGTGGTCTCTTTCCCTCATGGCTTTCCGGGGGCTCCTTCCTCTTGTTCACCTGCTGACCTCCTGGACCAGTCCCTGAGGCCCCTGGAGCTGAGACACGTAGTTCCTTTCAGCACTGGCTTTAGACCAGCAGCATCCCCTTGATTCCTCTGCCAGGGATGCCACCGAGCTCCTAACGGCAGAGGGTGCATCCCACAGACTCTCAAGGATCTTGACTGGATCTTAACCCAGAGGAGTTTAGGAGAAGCTCAGAACTCTTCTTCTCTACCAGTTACAGGGTCGCCCAAGTCATTAAAATAAGTTTATCTTTCCCTCTAACCATATGGTGCCCTGTGCTTTCCACTTCTGCGTCTGCATCCCCATGTCTTCCAGATTCTTCCCGGGCCCCTCCCAGCCTCTCCCCACGCTGGGCGCCAGTGTCCCTGTTGCGTGTAGCACTGACATGTGCATCAGCCCTTCCCTCTGAACTTGAGGCTGTCATCCTGGGAAAGACGCCCTGGTTTTTGTTTTCGTTTCTTTAGCAGACTGGAAGATCTTAATTTTAAGTAACCTTGGTGTTTTTGTCATGAGAATTTTAATGTAACATCAGATGAAACATTCAAATCTGTGTTGCTAATTCAAAATTTTAATTTTTCTTTGCAGGTCAACTTTGTAGTGTGCCAACTCTTTGCCTTGCTAGCAGCCATTTGGTTTCGAACTTACCTACATTCAAGCAAAACTAGCTCTTTTATAAGACATGTCGTTGCTACCCTTTTGGGCCTTTATCTTGCACTTTTTTGCTTTGGATGGTAAGTAATTATTTTGATCATATTTAATGGAGATTTTGGATGTCTTTGTGAATTGAGTGTGTAGAAAAATACACTATATAGAATTTTGTCCTTACATTTACCCTATAACGTTTTACATTTTTTATTTTTAATAGAAAAGATAAAGAGTGGAAAGTGGGCTCTGTCTCCTCAGTTTGGGCTCAGAGGACAGTTTACTGTTTATAACTTATGAAAAAGGACAGATGAAGAAAAAAAACATCAAGACATTTTATTCTGTCATGAGTAGCTCTTCTACCTATTTTGTAGATCTTTTATGCCAGGACAAATGAACCATTTAAGATAACTTGTTCCTTTCTGTACAAGTGGCTTGTAAGAGGCTGGTAAAGCCCATCAATAGAACTCTGTTACCATTTTTTATATTCTGCCATTAGCTGAATGAGGTTTTTGGTTGGGTTGGTTTTGGTGGGGAAGAATTATTTATGAATGGAAAGCTTCTTTTTATGGCCCTTCAGATGCTCCATGTGTCTGTGTTTCTTCCACTTTGCTCCTTTTTCATCATCAGGACTATTGTAATAAATACAGACACACCGTCGTTCCTCTTTGTCCCAGATGACGGTGGTTGTAGGAGGAAAGCAGTGTCTTGGCTAAACAGCAGAGACACTCAGTAGAAGGATTCTTAGTGATTCTTCCTGAGTTTTCCTTCTTCTCGTTGTTCAGTCGCTCAGTTGTGTCCGACTCTTTGTGACCCTGCAGACTGTAGCATGCCAGGCTTCCCTGTCCTCCACCATCTCCTTCTTAACGGAGAGCTTATGCTGCTGGCTCACTGGCTGTGTTTGCTCTTTGGCAGATTGTTGTTTGAGATGCAGATTCCCTGAGAGAATGCCAGTGCAGTCGCTTGATGAATGGTTTAGGGTAGTTCCTGTTGTAGGGTGTAGACTGGTGGATTTTGACAATGACTCTGTGTTTGTTCTGGGAGGTTGTTCTTGATTCTTGGTAGGGCTGAAATGCACTGGTATTTCTTAATCTAGTTTTTTCCTCTGGCAACCGTACATGTGTCCTAGAAACTCATGAAAACTCAATTAGGGATCATTTATTCCTTCTCTGCCTTGTTGCCCTGTGACCAGTCCTCTGATAGGCCCTGCCAGTGGTAGGTGAGTGTGGAGTCCCAGGCTTTCTGTGCGCTTTCTTAAATCAGATCTAGGCATGGTTTCTCCCCTTCCTGGACAATATCAACGTTTTCTTCAGTTTCTCAGGGGATTTCTATTTAAACTTACCTTAAATCATGCCATGGGTGTGTATGTATGTGTATTTAACTTTGTATCACAGAGCTTTTCAAATGCAAAATAACAGAAAATAATAGAATGAACCCTCAAAGGCACATTATCCAGCTTCAACAGTTGTTAAAATTCCACCATTCCTGTTTCATTCTTTCCTCAACTTATTCTCCTGCAATATTTTCAAGCATATTCCAGTTTACACATTTTACCCATACATACGTCAGTGTTCAACATGTATTTTGTCAGCATATTTTTTTTCTTCATTAAAAAAAATTTAATTTAATTTTTAATTGGAGGATAATTACAATATTGTGTTGTTTTTCTGCCATACATCAACATGAATCAGCCACAGGTATACGTATGTCCTCTCCCTCTTAAACCTCCCTGCCTCCTTCCTCCCCATCCCTCCCCTCTAGGTTGTCACAGAACACCTGGCTTGAGCTCCCTGAATCGTATAGCAAATTTCCACTGGCTATCCCTTTTATACATGCTAATGTATATGTTTACGTGCTGCTCTCTCCAATACCCCACCTTCTCTCTCCCCAACTATGTCCAAAAGTCTTTTCTCTGTGTCTGCATTTCCACTGGGGTCAGCATGTTGTAAGGAGTGGGGAAGGCTTGTTCAAAGTGACCAGCTCCAGACACCCTTCATTTTGTGGTCTGTGGACACAGAGAAGACGGAGATGTGATCCGTGTTTCCTGGGCCCATGTGACTGGGAGTCCTGCTGGAGGGAGAGGTGTTTACGGATGGGGGAGGGTGCTTTCTTGCTGTGAGATCTTCTCAGATACTCTGTCCCAGTGTCCCGAGGAGCTCACCTTAAGGTCAGGTGGTCATAAGTATGTCAATTTATACGTGATAACTAGGATTTTAAAAAAGCGTACTCTATTCTTTCCTTGAAGGAGAAACTTTTTATATTCCTTTTTTTGGGAAAAGAGATTGTTTATGCCTCTGCACCAGGTAAAAGATAATTCTTTGCTACTTGATATAAGTGGGAAAGTAGAGTGTCCTTCTGGATTGCATTTTAGCACTCTGGTTAGCCTCGAAGGCAATCCTATCTCCTATTGATTTTGACAAGGTGTCTTTTGGAAGACTGTGTTAGTGGTTGCCTAAATATAATTGACTCTTTTACCTACTTGTATTTGGCCTCAGCTTTTTTTTTTTTTGACCCATCATCTATAAATTTCTTTTAACTGAGAATTAGTTTATACTTTTGATTACTTGTTTAGCTGTGTGACACCAGTGCAGGGTAGTGGACTGGAACTTAGACTGAATCCAGACAGACCTGGATTCCACTACGGGTGCCTCAGCCTGGCAGCGCTGACTGGACACGTTATTCAGCCTTGGTAGCATCACTTTTCTCACCTGTGAAATGGAACCAGTGGTGGTGGTCAGGTCTGAAAGACATAATACTGCAGAAGGGAGCTTAGCACAGTGGCCAGTTCTTTTCTGTTTCAGTTTATGGACACATATGTTTTTCTGATTGGCGGCTTTCTGGTTATATAGTAGCATTCCAGGCCAACATTGTTTCCCTGTATGTGTGTTTCCGTGTGTGTGTGTGTGTGTGTGTGTGTGTGTGTGTGTGTGTGTGTGTGTGTGTGTGTGTTAGGCAGAGAAGGAGATAGGCAGATGAACTCTCTACAATGGGTAAGATAAGTCTCTTCTATACCTGTCTTGGAGCCTACTTCTTATTTGTAATATTTCTGTGGAAAGTTAAAAATAATTAAGTAGCTTTTCACTGTGTGTGTGTGTGTGTGTGTGTGTGTGTGTGTGTGTGTTAGGCAGAGAAGGAGATAGGCAGATGAACTCTCTACAATGGGTAAGATAAGTCTCTTCTATACCTGTCTTGGAGCCTACTTCTTATTTGTAATATTTCTGTGGAAAGTTAAAAATAATTAAGTAGCTTTTCACAATGGAGGTGCCTGTTATTCTATGATGCTTAGGTTAGAAAGTAATTTTAATCATAGTTTAAGATCTTTATTAATACTTTAAATTGTATACAATGATTTCAACATTTTTTTCATACATTATTCATGCTATCAAAGGGGAAAGAAAATAGAAATTTTGCATGTGTGTGTGCGTGTGTATGCATGTGTGCAATCTTAGGGGTAGTTTGGAGGGATTTTATTTTTTTCTAAAGTATTTATTTATTTGGCTGCTTGGATCTTAGTCATGGTGCACAGGCTCAGTAGCTACATAGCATGTGGGATATTAGTTCCCCAGTCAGGGACTGAACCCACATCCCCTGCATTAGAAGGCAGAGTCTTAAACACTGGACTATCCAGGGAGTCCCATGGATGGATTTTAAAACCAGAGATCTAAATCATGTTTTGCTGACTTTTATGAAATGGATGGATAAATTAGTTCTCTAATTAATGGTGTATTTCTACGTTAGAGCATTAGAAAACACTGTAGTATTTCCGTGAGAATGTTTCATAGATGGATTACTGCAAATTAAGGATTGACTAGATTTGTATAAGGACACTTATTTGACTTGAGCCATCGTGTTTTCAGAATAAATCAATTTGGGTGTATCTGCTTTTAAATGAATTCTAATATTTAGTATTTTGGGCTCTTTTGTAAGTAACACTTGCAAAGACTACCACAGATCCACAGCTATATTGGCGCAATCAGGTAAACAATTAAGTGATATCTCTCAGGATGATTCTGAAATCCAGGTTTCTCACTCCTTTTCATATTTGTGCCTTAGTAATGGAAAAGCGGTAATGCTTCAGTCTCAGGACCCCATGGAGCTTTTGTGTAGCTGGGAAATGTGGGATGCTCAGCCCTCAAGTGTGGCTTTCTGGAGTTCTCATTTTTCCAGCCCTTGTGGGGCTTGTAAGATGAGACTCCTTTAGGGTATCCACAGAGTGTTAGGCTTTGGAGGTTTTGCTTCCTTGTTTTTTTTCTGGGAATGTTCTGAGTTATGCATAAGCACTTTTTATCCTGAATCATTTCAACTCAATGTTTGTGTGTAGGCCCTTCTAACCCTTCTAACAGTGCTCTTACTTTTTACAGGTATGCCTTACATTTTCTTGTACAAAGTGGAATTTCCTACTGTATCATGGTCATAATAGGAGTGGAGAACATGCATAAGTAAGTGCTCACTTTATTCATGTATAAAACAGGTTCCAACATAATTGAATTGGGCCCAATAGAATTTTACCAAATTAAAAATTATTCTGAATTATGATCATTTTTTCAAGACCATAAGTGATATAAAAGCAAAACCCTCGGTATGCATCACTCTTTCGTGTACTCAGAGCAGGGTTTCTCAGCCTCAGTGCTGCTGATGGCTGGGACTGGATCATTCTTTGGTGGGCGGGACTGTTGTACGCCCTGTAAGATGCTGAGCACCATCCGTCGCTCCTGCCCACTTGCGACTAGCAGCCTCTCCTCTCCAGGCTGTGACAACCACAGTTGTTTCCAGACAGTTTGACATGTCTCTTGCGGGGCCAGACCACTTCCGGGTAAGGACCACTGGCTTAGTCTTGGGTGACAGCGGTGCTGAGATGGAGTAAGCAAATAGATTAGAGAGAGATTTAGAAGGCACGTGTGGCAGGACTTGGTGATTGATGGGGAAAAAAGGTGTCAAGGTGACCCCAGGTTCCTGGTGTGAACAGTAAGGTAAATGGAAGCAGAATTTCTGAGCATAGCAAGCCTGGGGGTGGGGAGCATGTCTAGGGGATAAGCATTTCAAACTATGTGTGGGTGTGGATGTTAGTCGCTCAGTTGTGTCCGATTCTTTGCGACCCCATGGACTGGATCCTGCCAGGTTCCTCCGTCCATGGAATTCTCCAGGCAAGATATTCACCTAAAACAGTGCTTGGTACATAGTAAACACTCTGAGCATTTGCCGAATAGGTGCCTGTGGACTCTATAGAGTGTCTGTGAGACAGTTAATTGATGCTGGGAGCTGGTGTGGAGGTCTGGGCCAGAGAGGACACTGGACACTGGAAATAGATGTGGTTGAACACTCACTCAGGGGCTGAGGTACCCACAGAGCTTGGTGGCAGATCCTTGGGAGTGTTCTGTGTTACCTGTGGTGCACCGTGTCTCTGAATCCTGACATATGTGTGGCTTCAGGAGTTTTCATTACAAGGAATGATGGACCTATAGCTAATTTAATAGTTTTTTTTTTCCCCCAAATCTCATTCTGTTCTGCATCTTCGGTGATTCATGGGTTGCCCCATCTGCTTTGATGCCATGTCTTCCCTCAGTTTACAGCGGTGCCCCCTGGATGGTGCCTTCCTGGATGCTTCTCCCTGCTGTGTGCCAGCACTCCAGGTTTTGGTGTTTTGACTCTAATTTTTTTAAGAGGAGGGGTAAAATATTTTGATTATGTATCATGTGAAGCAATTTTTATACCATCGCAACTCTGCTTATGAAATCTCACACAGATGACAGGTTCAAAGTGAAACTGTACTTAATATCTGAGAAAAGGAGCTTCATGTTGTAAATCTGGAAAAAGAAGGAACATCTGATGGGATTACTGAGAACAGAGGACTTGTATACACCTGCGTGAACGGAAGTCATAACATGCTTCTAAGTAGGAAGTGTGTGTGTGTGTGTGTGTGTGCACGTGTGCACTAAGTCGCTTAGTCGTGTCCGAAATCTTTGTGACACTCTGGACCATAGCCCACCAGGCTCCTCTGTCCACGGGAATTCTCCAGACAAGAACGCTGGGATGGGTTATCATGCCCTCCTCCAGGGGATCTTCCCACCCCAGGAATCAAACCTGCGATTTATTTCTTACCTCTCCTACATTGGCAGGTAGGTTCTTTACCCCTGGCGCCACCTGAGAAGCCCCCAAGTAGGAAGGTTAGTAAATTCATATTCCGTCAAAGGAGGAGGTTTATTTTTCTGAAAGGCGGTGGCAGTCTGTGAAGCTACCTTGTAGAGCTTCAGCCCCGCTCTGGTTTGGTAGCCACGTCCGGCCTGTAGATTTAAGTGAATTAACTTCTGAAGCCCGGTTGTTCAGCCACACTGGCCACATGGCGCGTGCTCGACCCCCACAGGTGACTGGTGGCCTCTGTATTCAGCAGCACACAGAGCGCATTTCTGCGGGTAGAAAGCTCTGCTGGGTGGTGCGGCTGTGGACCCACAGGCGGAGACCGTTGGTTTCATCGCTCTTTTACAGCATGTTCTGTGCACGTATGTACTGCCAGTGCTTAGAATTTGACACCATCAATGGAGCAGATGAGGGTAAACGGATTTGCCACATTAGTTGCACGTATTGGCAATAAAGAGGAAGTGATTAACTTAGAAAGTGTGTCTTTCCATCTCTTTTAACCCCTTCCATTTTAGTTTATACTGATATGTTTTTCTGTTTGATTTTGCCTTTTTCCTTCTTGTTTTTTTTTTTCTTTTAATCCCCTTTTTCACTCAGACTTTCACATTAATTTTAAATGTTCAATGGGTTCAAACTTAAGAAATTAATTCAAATATGCTCGGTGGGGCTTATAGCATTCCTCTGTTGTTTAAAGTTATTGTTTATGTAAATATAATACACTTCTGTTTATTTCTTTTAGTCTAGTTTTACATGGTATGTATAATATGTTTCTTTGAACATTGAGGGTTTAAATTTTTTTAAGTGAAGGATTTGGACAGATGTGTATAAGAGACAGCTTTTATACATGCTAATGTATATGTTTACGTGCTGCTCTCTCCAATACCCCACCTTCTCTCTCCCCAACTATGTCCAAAAGTCTTTTCTCTGTGTCTGCATTTCCACTGGGGTCAGCATGTTGTAAGGAGTGGGGAAGGCTTGTTCAAAGTGACCAGCTCCAGACACCCTTCATTTTGTGGTCTGTGGACACAGAGAAGACGGAGATGTGATCCGTGTTTCCTGGGCCCATGTGACTGGGAGTCCTGCTGGAGGGAGAGGTGTTTACGGATGGGGGAGGGTGCTTTCTTGCTGTGAGATCTTCTCAGATACTCTGTCCCAGTGTCCCGAGGAGCTCACCTTAAGTAGCTTCCCTTAACACTTACATGTATGCTATTTTATTCTGATCCATAATGAGATAATTTACCTTTAAAATTTATTCTAGAATTCAGTGCTTTTTCTAGTCTACATTTTCATATAAGCTTTGAAATTTTTGAGGAAAAATTTAAAAACCTTAAGTGATAGAGGCAAAAAGAAGAAAGAGTATTTAGGAATAGAAGGTCCTATATATTGGGATATTGAGTCTCCTTAATTAGTTTGGGGAGAAATTAACTTTCACAAGTTTGCCTGTCATTTCTGAGAGCAGGGGTTGGCAGACTGTGTGAAGGGCCAGAGAGCAAATATTTTAGACTGTATAGGATACACAATCTTGTCATAGCTTTTTTCGGTCCTCTTGTTGTACATGAGACAGTATGTGAACAACGAACTTGACCATGAGTCCATCAGACCTCATTTACCAAAAAAAAAAAAAAAATTTTTTTTTAGATAAATATTTGTCATCCAGGGCGTCCTATAGGCACAAAAAGTAGTTTTACTTACAGTCAAAAGATGTTGAACGTTGATCCCTCTTGTAGTGGGAATTTAGCTTCTGTAATTGAAATATTCTCATTTTTCACATGACTGTGAAATAACTGCCCAACTATCTAAACTACGAAGGCAATGACTAAATTTTGATTGTGAAAGGATGCTGGCAATGTTTACGTTATCATCACAGATCTTAATGTGTCTTCTTGCCAATAAAAAGGATGAGAGAAAAATAAAACCAAAAAGCAGGTGGACTATATTTGGCCAACCCCAGGTACCAAACTCACTCCTGCTCCAGGGACATGAAAAGACAGAGGCAAGCGGACACATGCTCTTCCTCCTAGTTTCTAAAATACGAAATAAAGCTTGCCAAGTGGTAATTTTAGACCTGTGATAGTACAGATGATGGAATAATGAACTTTATTACTGATTTGCTGTGAATTATTGTGATGAAGCAGATAGTTTCTAAAAAAGCTGGTTAGAAGAGGCAGGAGGGTAGAGCCGTGTTTCCAGCCCACTGGCCGGGAAGTGGGAAGCCTTTTCCCTGGAGAAGCCAGCACAGCGTGGCTGGGGCCTGTGGTGTCCGATAATGGACTCAGAAAGCTTTTGCGGACGGGCGTGGGAACCTAAGTGCCCTTCATGTTAGCTTTGTGTTTTTTAACTTTCCTATGGGAAGACTTGTTCTGAGTTCCAAAGAACAGCCTTGGATTTTGGAACACAGCACCAGGGACCTGCCCTTCAGTCAGTTAGTCAGTTCAGTCGCTCAGTCGTGTCTCTTTGTGACCC